>JAZHYW010044476.1:0-24299 GCA_037355805.1 Ixodes ricinus | reverse complement strand
ATCGAGGTAGATAAAGTCTAAACCTGCGTCCCAATTAGCCACTTGTACGTCATTTTAAGTTTCTGGGCGGTTCAAGTTAACAAGAGTGGAGAGTTGGGCCACTTGGTGATTCGTAATATTTAAAAAGCGCAACGAGACACGGACAAGGAAGATAGACAGAGACACAGCACTAACTTACAACTGAGATACTGAAACTTATTTCCGTAGTCGCCTAGTACCATATTTTTCGGACTATAGTTCGCGGACTATATATGCTTAAAAGTTAAAGTTTTACCCGATCTACAGGTGCAAACTATACAAGGACTTTTGTTTTTCTAGATCGTTCATTGTGACAGGACGTGAAGAATTTTATGAATAACGGAGTATATTAATGTTGGTATATGTATGATACAAGCTTCTTTGTGAGCTAAAACAGCAGGCATTTGTCAAGGTGTGCTGTGTATGATAATTTGTACTTTCGGATTAGGCACTAAGTGCGGACTATGCACGGCGTGCCGACCATGCACCGGGTGTGGACTATCTAAGCAAATACTTTTATTTTTGACCCCAAATTTGCTTCTGCGAACTAATGCACCGGGTGCAGACTATAGTCCGGAAAATACGGTACATATAACCAGTGTCAACAAAAAACAAGCCAAAGAAGAAACACAGATACACTCTGTTAAAAGGCTGAAATATAATTTTATCACTCATCGACAGCAACACAAACTGCTCTCCATCGGCCGAGAAACCGTAGTCCTTTATCAGGGAAGGACACACAGGGAGTGCTGACACGCTGCAGTCCCAATCTACCAATTTGTTGGGCCTCAACTGTTTCCCGCGTAATCTTGTCTCTGTTTCTATTTAGTACGTCACAGTCAGTGAAGATTGAAGCACGACCACAATTCTTGCAGTTCACACCGAGATGCCCTGATATGACCGCATCTGCGTTATTTGTAGGGCATACAGGCCGCTGCCTGTCAAAAAATAAATTTTACGAGGAAAAAAAAATAGAGCAATATTGACAGCGAGAGATTTATTTGAAATTCTGGGCGCGAAGTCCATGACGTCACGGGTCATTCAGGAATGACCATCTCGGTCTTTCGCTCTTTCCACCTCAACGTGAAGGCGAAGCCGATCCACCTCTCTTCCACCCGCCCGAAATGCCGAGAGAGAAAACAAGTGGAAAGGAGGTGACTACCCCTAAATCAAATCTTGCGTCGTCAATATTGCTGTAAAAAAATTTTGTTTTTCGCGTAACATTTATTTTTGGACACGCGTGTCCCAACCAGACTGTTAAAAGAAAACATTTTTTTCTTTTCAGGGGCCTTTTAATGAACGTTTAACGAACGATACAACGTAGATACGGTTATCAGGGCATCTCGATGTGCGCTGCAGGGATTGTGGTTCTGCCTCCATCTTCGCTGACTGTAACATCTTCACGCGTGAAGAATGTCGCACCGTTCGCCGGACTGCATAACGCGACTCCACTTCGCTATAGGTGGCGCCACTTGTTTTCCAAAATGGCGGTTATAATGAGGGTCGGAGATGCGTGCCGGTACACCAGTTCCTGAGCCTGTCTACTGTGCTAGCTTCACTGAGTGGAGGCCAGGATGTTATGAGCGCTGATCACCTCTTTATCCTGAAAACAAAAACGGTGTTTAGCGTAATACTTACACTAGGAGGCGCGTTTTAATTTTGAAACGAAACCGAATCTAACCTATATTTTGAATTGAATTTCTCGGTATAGGTGTCAATTTCGGATTATTTCAACAGTCGAGGTGTGTCTCGCAGTATAATTATTGAGCTAAACGAGTTGTTCACGGAAACTTTATTTTGTGACATTCATGTTTCTATCCAGGCACTTCAAACTATTTGGGAGAGTTCAATGTCCCTTTAAAGACCGGGCCTTTCCATACACATCACAGGTAACATAAAATATTATATTTGTTGAAAACATCAGTGCTGATATTTGTGTGCTCTTGCTGGGTTTTCTCGTTCAGATAATTGTCATGTGAAACAATGAAGATCGGGCCTTTTGATGGGTTTTGGGGCATTTAGGTGACTAATTGCTTTAACGTTATTCCCAGCACAAGAACAACAGAATCAGTCTAAATTTTATAAAGTATCGCCATTGGCGATGCGTTTAGATTATGTTCACAAAACGTATAAATTAAGAAACGCTGTTCTCACTACAAAAACCAAATGACGGAATTCGAGTTAGACAACAGAATTGTGTGTGCTTTTAAGACAAACAAGATAGCAAAAGGGTGCTGGCCATTCCATACATGGACATAGCTTCACACAATATAAAAAGGATTGATGGTAAATGCAATGATAATATTGCCTTCTACTGCTCTGTGTCCGACGATGACAAAACAGAAGAAAGCGCTATGTCATCAAAAAGCAGGTAAATCAATACACTCTCCAGTGTTATTTACGAGACACCTTTTAGCAGTGTGTGAGAACAGAAAGGTCAGACAGAGAGCTCAGACTTTCTGCACGTAAAAATTCTGGAGGGCATTTTCGGAACATTGCAAGCGTTGTGGGTGCAAACTTTACTTAGAATCGACGACCATTTTAGAAAAGCAAAAAATGAAACTGATAGGGAGATTTCTGAGAGGCATTCTTTATTAAAGGGACACTGAAGGGTATTTATGCTCGCCGAGGTTTTTAGTTGTACATGACATATGAGAGCCCAACTACCCAAAACACAATTTGCGACTCGAAATTCGGTTGCTTTCCGCCCGAAAACCGCCGATCGAGAACTGGCCGGTTTGAGTCGCGCTCCTCTCTTTTCCGTGGTCACGGGCCGTTTTCTAAGGTATCGATGCGACCACCAAATTTAATGAAAGTCGTTGGTCACTGAAGGCACACACTCAATATTAAAAATAGAAAAAAAATATGAAACCCAGTTTTTGTGGCTTCTAAAAAGCTGCAAATACGTTGATTGAAAAAAAGTTCCACAGAGAACCGGAAGCATTCTGTGCGTGCGTCGTTTCGCGTATCGTGGGACTCTCGGGGACGGCGATGGCAGCGGACGACGGGCGTGGCACCTCTACTTCAGAACTGTCGTTCGCGGTACCGGCGAATTCTGTCTGCCTTTAAAAGAGAAATTTGGGACTGATCAAAAGAATTGGTATTCATCCCGTACGACACGCCCGACCACCAAGCCGATTTGCACGAAGACGTCGCCGAGCCGTCGCTTTCTTCTCGTGGCTGAAGACATCGCTCGCGCAAACTTCAAGCACGACGTGTCTACTTCGAGTTGAATATGCACGCGTACGATTTCTTTACTAGGTGCGAATGTCGCCAATGCGTGGTGCTTCCCGACTTCGACCCGGGAATGCTTTTGCTGGAGGAAAATCGGCAGCAAACTTTCCAACTTACAGTTTACCGGCTAAAGTATTACTAAGCAAAGAAATCCCCAGTCACGAGTACAGAAATCAGTGGGCGTGTGGCTAGGAGGATGGGCAACGACACCGGAAACATTTGGAGGCATCAAGTGGACCACCTCCCTCGGGAGCTATCTCGGAGTGCCGATCGACCCGCAGGAGAGCATGACGGCAGTGTGGAGGGAGGACTACCAACTCAATCGCGCCAAAGCTGTCCCCGTGGAAGAGCAGACACCTGTCCATCTTCAGTCGGGCCCACGTCTGCAACTCCGTCATTTGCCCGGCCGTCCTCTACAAAGCGCAGGCCGTCTGCTGCCCAGGTGCCGGGGCGAAAAGAATCCACCGGAGTTGGGCGATCTTCCTCTGGAAGTCCTCCATGGAGCGGACCCGCCGGGTCTACCTTTTCCTGCACCAAGAAAGCGGCGGCCTCGGGCTGGTCAACATCGTCCTCAAGCTCCACGTGCAGTGCTTCCTCCTCTTTCGAGACGCAGGGTACCCCACAGTAAAGGTTCGTCCCTTGATTGAATAGATGATGACTGCCCTGCGGTGTCTTGCGGGGCCAATCGTTTGATGAGCCTTGTTCGGTGGGTGATCAGAAGAGTGCGACCGATGCGGGTGGACTTCGTCTAAACCGTTTATTTAGACGTTACGAGCTATAGTACACAGTATATACAAAGCAAGGGGAAATTCCCATCCTCCAAATTAGTCCAAGTCCAAGCCAGAAAGGGGCTTCTCTCTCCCCAGTCACGAGCTATTGAAGACGCTGACCCCCTCACTCTCGGGCGAGGATCAACCAATCATTTCAAAGTATTGCTGGAGCCACGTGATATCCACCGTCCAATAGTTGGCAAGGGCGTCGATACACATTCGTTAACTTGCCAACGGACCACAGCCGACAGCTCCGTAACTTCGTCCGTGCATCCCGTTGCAGACACAGCGGCGCCTCTCCGGAACCTCCAGGTTGAAACCCAAGAAGCCCCGTAGAATGCGCAAGCCTCCAGATTCAAAAGAAAAACAACATCCCTTCCCGAGGGGTCATCCCGATGGGGGAGACACAGGAAGACGCTCTCCAGGGGGGCCGCGTCGGCCGAAAGGCCCACGCGGTCCCCCGTTAGAAAAACAAAACTACACAAAACGACCGAGGAGGGAGCATCATACACGCCGCCGGACAAGACGACCGTCGCCCGGCCGATCGAGAAACCAGACGTCTTTCCCAGAACCCTTACAGCCACACTCCTGACAGCGCCGCACTACCTAGGCTTTTCTCACCTGGGGAACTGGATAGTCAGCACAACTGGCCGTATAGACAAGGGAGCCGCACTTGGATTTTACAAAGAAATAGCCGACTCTATCAGGTTTTTCGATAGCCTTTTCTCCTGGAACTACCTGGCCACCATCGGCAAAAAGTCGCTGTACTGGGACGCAATTTCTGCGACCTTTCCGCCTCCTCTATACAGACAACCACCGATTCCCGACGGAGCAGCAGGGCTCTTCAGGCTCGTGCGGCGTCTCCCCGTCCCTGTGAATACGAAGGGCTTCTTCGTGAGCGCGCATATGGAGGTGCTCCCCGTGAAGACCTGGCTCCACCGAAAAGGAGGTGCTCCCTGGTCACTCAACTGCGACCTCTGCGGCAACACCGAGACCCTCTCCCACGTCCTGGTGGAATGCAGCAATGCGCACCTCTTCTGGGACGAGATGAGGACGACCTTCAGCCTGAGAGACGCATTTGAGTTGGAATGGTCCGCACTGAGGTTTCTTGACTCCGGGCGAAACGATGAGACACGGGTCACCACCGTGATGCTGCTCCTCGGCCTCCACGCCATCTGGCAGTCGAGGACAGACATGGTCGAGTGTCACGTGGACGCGCGCCCAACCTGGAGCCATTTTGTGGCAAAGCTTAAATGGGTCTTTAGGGTGGTTTCTAAAGAGGCGGACGCCGAGGAATGGCAGAACGTCGAAAAGCAGCTTGAGGAGGGACGCCGCCGCTGCGAAAAACGGCGTACGTCAACGGGTACGGGGCACTGGCGGCGGCCTGTGAACGACAAGCGCGTGGGCGCGGGCTGAGCTGAGCCGAATGCGACGGGGGGATAGCCATTGCTGTCGGTCGCGCGCGCGTGCTTTTTTGTGATCCATTTCTATGACTGTGCGCGCTAGACGCACAGTGTGTTTGAGAGAAAAAGGGGAGAGTCGTACACTTTCTGGATCGTTATGCAACATTTGTATCTTCTTCCTCTCGCGATGTGTAATCCAGAGAGCTCTTCTCCATATGTCTCGGAGGAGGCGCCTTGCAATGTTTGCGCTCAGTGTGCGCGTTATACATTTAATGTGGCGCTTTTCTTTTTTTCTCTTTTGTCTCGGCCTCCGCTTCCTCTTGTCTAGAGATGTACCTTCTTCTCTGTTTCTGAAACTGCTGAGCATAATGGGGATATCGATGCAACCCCCCCCCCCCCCCCCGTCCCTCCTACCCTCCCCGAAACCCGAACCTTTTTGATTTTACGTAATCACCCTTACATTTGGGATATCATCTGTATTACTGCGTCGTAACACGAGTCACGTTGCTTTGTCTTTCTACTGACCACGCGGTTTGTAATGCAACATCTTAGGATGCACGGATGCACGTGCCTTCTCTTCTTTGGTCATACTCTCTGTATAACTCTGATCTGACCTCTTGTGAGTGAACGTGTAAATATGATGTAAATAAACTTCTCTGTGTTTTGGCAAAAAAAAAAAAAACAACTCCCAGTAGCTTAGTGGGAACGACGTCTGCTTCACACGCGACAGGACGGGGTTCGATCCCTAGTGGTGGCGCTTTTTTTTTCTCTTTTTCAAACATTTTTTGATGTTTACATTTCTTTTTTTTACAATTATCACTGAAGAGACAAACAAAAATTAACAAACAAATTTTGTGGACGAAACGTCGCTGATTAAATGGGGATGGGATTTTCTTTTTTGACACCTGCAAACTCATTGAAATCACTTTCCACAAAATGCAAGGAGCATATAAATCAGGTAGCGTCCGCTTTCCGAGGTGTCCGTAAATGTTCTACAGGAATTGCTGCCAGCCATTGGTCCCGATCCCGTTGATCTTTCGGAAACTCTGTCGCACAATGCCACTTTTTTTTCGGACGCAGGACATGTGAGCCAGCTCTTCACGCAACATCTTGGGTGTATTCTTTTCGGAGCCGATCATGAAAATTAACCACGGGCACTCACTACTGATCTCCAACTCCTCAATGTACAAAACAACTCATCTTGGAGTACAGAACAGCGAGCGGAACAAACATAACTGCAAAAGAATCGCAAACAGTTCCCGCTAACGCCGCATATCGTTTGCTACGCAGAGGGAGAAAAAAAGAAAATAAAAGCGCCCGGTCGGGTGTAGCCACGTGACTTCCGCCACTCTCTCCTCTCCACTCCTCCGACCTCCGCGCGCGTGTTTCGGTTTCGGTTTTGAGCAGTAGCGTCTTCTGGCTTTATTAAAAAAATACGCTACTCTGTTGCAAAATATTAATTGGGTAGTCCTCCGACACCATAATGAAGCGCCTGGCAAAAAATGAAAAAAACATTTTTTTGGGGGGTGTCAGTGTTCCCCTAGGGGTCCTGCAACAGCGTTTTGACTGATTTTTAATTTGCACCGAACCTAAGCGCACTGAACGTAGTAACTTAATGAAACTTTTCTTTTCGCAAAATTCGCTTTATTTTAAAAGTTATAGGAAAATTAGAATTACAAAAACAAGCAAAAAATAACCGCTTTCATGACGTCGTAGGTCCTGGCTTGAGTGGCCGTGAACTAGAGGAGGTATAGTGAGCTCATCGAGCGCTCACGGCTGCCGCACTTCGTGTCGACGGCTCGAGAGGGCGCCACTAAACCGTGTGTTGGATAGGCTGTATGAAGCGGGCGGTCAGGGCGACTCGCATTGCATTTGCTGCGCGATTAAAGACTATTTCGGCATAACACTTCATTGGCCACAAACGACAGCAAACACGGGGTAAAGACCAGTACAGGACGGGAGCCACTTCGCGCTGCCATACCGCCAAATGGCCTTTGTACGCTCCGGGACCTTTCTACGCTCGCCGTTCATCGGCGCCTCATCCCACTAGCCCTTTCTAATATGCGCCGCTTTTTCCGCTGCTTGGTGGCGGGTATGTCGACGGGTCATTTCTTGTTTCCGTACTTTATAAACTGCATTTGTTTCTTTTCTGATCTAAAATACTGAACAAAAACTACTTTCATACATATTTGAAACGGTTCGCGACACTTATATTTTGTATCTCGACTAAAAAAAAAGCTTTTAGCGGCTCTGACCAGTAGTAAGCCCAGGACCTAAGACGTCACATTTTGCGCGCTTTCGGTACCGCGGGTCGCTCTCGTCGGTGGAGGAGGTTTCCGCGTCGTCCGGTTAAAATATGACGCACTGATATTTAGTGACTCTCTCCGTGCCCGCTGGCTTGCCCGAACCCCAAGGGACGTGGAAACCGCAAAAAAGGTAGACGCTTAAATATGATTGCAGGGCCCCTTTAAATAGAAGGGTTACAGTTGCGCGAGCACACCTTTTTCTGTATATTAAATAAATATATGATTTTCTTGTCAAGTCTTTTGCAAATTGCCCAATGGAGTGTAGCACGATTGTCCCGCGTGCAGAATCTCTTTGGCAAAAGCCTCGCGTCATTAGTCCCGCGTTTCAAAAATACCGAGTTCAATTACCCCGTCGCGTATTCTCCCTCGTGCCGAAAGCCCTGTCCTCGCTGTCCCCGTCGCACCCCCTTCGCGCTTCAAGCATCATTGTTCCATGTCTTAACCTAATCTGTTGTGGGCACTGATCTCTATTGTAGTAGGCTGGATCGCGGACCGCGGCCTCGGCAACTGGGACCGAGTGTCGCCACCGGCGGTCATTGACTGACACCACCAAATGCATGGGACTCTATGGGAAAAACGAGGAAAAGTGCCGTTTTCCCCGTTTCTAAGCTGTTGTCGGCGCTGAAACGTTTTGGCTGCTTTTCGGGAAGCTTGTCAGTAGCATGTGTACAAACATTAAACCTGACAGCCCTCATTGTGCTTATAAATATGTATATCTTTTTTCGTGGTCGAGAGTCATTTTATAAATTCAAAGTCAGTGCGAGTCCATGTTGTTTGAACCAGGTAAAATATCTGATTGTACACGTTTCCGTGATTCAAGAAAAACAGCTGCCAAAAAAAAACAAAACAATATCGATGTATCTTTATATATATATATATACGATAAATTATCGCGTAGGACCTATATATACACGAATGTATTGCGAATAGCCTTCAATACGCGAAAAATACGTACCGCGGAACAATTCGGCAATATGTGAACGTTACGGAAGCGTACCGCTCGAGTCGCTGAATAATTCGAACCCGCGAATAATTTATAAAGTTTCAGCTTTGGTCCGATTCGCGAAACATTGTAATAAACTTCGAAATTAGTAACTCCGACATGTACATGTTATATATATATATATATATATATATATATATATATATATATATATATATATATATATATATATATATATATATATATATATATATTATTTTTTGTGCACAGTGTGGAAAGAGGGTTGCTGAGGTTTGTTCAAATCGTTGAAGATTTGAACGCGAGTTCAGCTAAAATTTATAAGTAACAAGAATATTATTTTTTTTTCTGTTTTGAAGTAAAGCGCTACAGCCGGTGAAACTTCGGCTGTCCGTCTATTGTTTATTATTGTTCATAAAGACAGCCCATAGAGTTTGCTTCTAAGAGCGTGGTCACTCGACGACCTTCAACAATGATTCGAGGTCAAGATGACCCGGCGGTGAAAGTCCCCGGAACAATGGAATACGTTGGGGTCGACTTTTGTTCGGGGTCACTCTCCTCTCTCTCTCTACCTGCACAACCTGACTGTTCAGCTTAAGTCGGCCACTTTACTCTCGGGATAGAAAGACCCTGAAAGTTGGGTTGGGCAGTGTAACACACAAATGCGTGTCCGGGTATGCATTTTTCGAGTCCCGTGTTAAGAGACTAACCTGAAGCAAGGCTATAAAAGGAGCAGCCGAGGTTAATTCTTGGCATTCCGTACGAAATTTCCGTGCAGTCTACCGAGAACTTTCGCCAGCCTTATGGATCTCTCTAGTTACTCCTTGTCTCGTGCTGCCTCGTTTGGTTCCCAGGAATCTCTAACATTCTCTGGATCTTCCGCTTCGTATTTCAACTTCGACGAGACTGAACTGGACTTCCTGTGGAGTAAGTATACATTTCAATTTTTAATCGCTCCATCTGCAGTACATGCTCTTCAGATTCATGTTCTCTTATTATTTTGCTTATCAGTGTCGAAGGGAAAATCGCTACAAAGTAAACTTTGATGTTTTCCGTTGCTCCGTTTTCAAGTAACGTGCTCATGTTGCTTGTTTTGAAAGCGTCAAACTTTGCTCCGCTTTGTCTACGTAAACCAAAACGGCCGGCTTAGTTTTCACTGATTTCATCGAATTTTCATGAAACTTTGTCAGTGTGTTTGTTGTGACATTTATATACAATTTGCTTTTCAGGTGAGGGCATCGAAGTCGAGGATGTGGCCT
This sequence comes from Ixodes ricinus, assembly GCA_037355805.1. Classification (NCBI taxonomy): domain Eukaryota; kingdom Metazoa; phylum Arthropoda; class Arachnida; order Ixodida; family Ixodidae; genus Ixodes; species Ixodes ricinus. The sequence continues at coordinate 14,348 of JAZHYW010044476.1, read as the reverse complement.
GTTTTTCATTTGAGCGAGTTGACCAGCTGGCCCGGAATCAGGAGGCGGTTCTGAGCTCCAGGGAGAAAGCGGAGCTGTGGCAGTACGCCCAGGAGATAAAGGTGAGCTTTTTGATGCTCAGCCGTTCGTCACGTGATGGTTCGTCATATGTAAGATTCTGTTTTTGTGGAGTTTATTTTTCCTTGAAATTCGGAGGGTGGTTTTAGGAGTTCATTTTTCGCAAGTTGTGAAATTTTGTGAAATTCTGAGTTTAATTTACTGTGTTCCGAAATGAAAAGAAATAAACAACATCCGCGTATTATGATCAATTGTCCCGAAGAAACCTTCAGGAACTAAAAGGTACCTAACTTTTGACAGTTCGTTCAAAGGAAACTGAAGTGGCATCTCATCGGGACCACTGCACCTCAGCTCTTCTAAAGTTATTTTTGCCGTTATTTTAGCTTTTTATGTTGTCGTTGTGAATTCGGATAAATCCGAATTAAGGAAAATTTATTGGCGAGTGTTATTGGGATTTATTCGAAAACTTGGAACCCTCGCTAGGCCAATTGATGCGGGGGAACTGGTGACGTAGGATCATTAGTCATAAAATAACTAATCACGAGGTTTTTGGGAAATTCGGAACAAGGACGCGCTGCATTCACTCGACGCTACATGGGCACGCACGATTGGTGTCATATTAAAATTTGTATTATTAACATCGGATTCACGAGGTTGCATTGAAACTTCTCGCTGCTTTTATTGGGAAGTCTTCGGCCGTGACAAACTTGGCTGGCCTTGACACCTTGTTAAAGTTTTGCCCCTTTGTCGATCCCCTTACAAAACTTCTTCGGAGACCCGACCAGGGGTTTATGTGTGACGATCTCATACAGCGGCGGACCTTCGTATGACGGGTGACTCCCCTGTGACGGATGGGCCTATTACCAGTTTCCCTAAGACGAATCGGCATGTGACGAATGGTCCGTATCCCGTTTCAAATAATGCAGCCCATACGAAGTCCTATCCTGCGACAAAGGAACGATCACATACCCCGTGTTGCCGATGGTCTGTGGAGCGCTAGCCGACACGGCGACAGAATCATCTGCAGGCGCGCCTCACGTACGTTCGAACGATGCCAACTTCACACATGTGCGTTCTTCTAAGAAGTCTGCAACTAGTTCTCGTAAGACCAGTGTGACATTGTCATACAAGGAAGCAACACGCCTCATGCTGTGTCCAACGACAATTTTTTGTACGATTTATTAGCAGGAACGCTATCAATTCGTCATCGAAACTTGCGCTAATATGAGTTTGATGGAGCTCGGTGTCCAAGAACCGTCGCCGTCTTCCTCGTTTCAGAAGCAGAGGTCACACTGGGTTCAGAACAGCCTGCTCTCCCCGGAGGAACTGGACGATCTCTACGGTCTGGGTGATCGACTCGAGTCAACGTGTCCCGATGACGTACCAGACGCCTCCCTGCCCGCCAACGTTTCGGTGGACAGTGAATCGTTGGCCAGGACGTCGCCGGTCGAGAGCACCGACACTCCGGCTCCGTGGCGGCTGTGCCCGCCAGCGTCCCCAGTCCAGGGTCGAGTGACCTTCTGGAAGAGGGTGCGCCGAGTGTTTGCGCCCAAGCATCCACCAACACGGGAGCGAAACTTCCGGCGCCGTGTCATGAGCATCCCGATTGTGTCCCCACTGGTAAGAACACTTTTTTTTTTAGGGAAGCTTTGGCGGTTTTTTGGGCTCAGCTGTGCAAACAAGAACATTTCTGGAATACGGAGCCGTTGATTTCCCCCCCCCCCCCCAGCATGCTGGGTCTCGTAGATCTTTAAATGTGCGATCAATAGTTCTCGTATATCTTTAAATGTACGAGACCTATTGAGAACATGTCCAAAAAATGTTATACCAAAACCCTTAAATTTTCCCGTGCTGTTTAGTTGGGAGATGTTTCATGCTGTATACCTTGCAAGTCGAGCGGGCAGTCTAAGAAAACACAGCATTTTTCCTGTGAACTTCCCCAGTCTTTATTTCACATGTTGAACTTTCTTGTAACCCGTCGAAAAAAAGCACTATTGCTCACATTTGGGCCAAATTACCACGTTTGACGTCACGTTCTCAGTGTAGCCAGCAAAACCTCCCAGCCTCCGAGACCAAATTTAAAACCTCAGTAACTTCGCGAGAAAAAAACAAAACAACAACAGTAGTTATAAAATCATTATCGTTTTAACCTATTTTGTGGTATAAAAATTTGCAAGAGGATGTTTTCGATCACGGGCCTTGGCAATGCGCCATGTAGCATGGGCTGCCATTGCAGTGTTTTCTGCGTGAGCACAGTGCTCAGTCCTGTGCTCCTTAGAATGTGGGACGTGATGTTCTACAGTTCCATCCTGTAAAAGCTGTGCGTTTCCGTGTTTGTATCTTAACCCGATAACATTGAGGAGCTCGTGTTGCAGAGAATTCGGCGTCGGTGGGACCAAATCAAACCAAACTTCAAGCTTCATCTCAGTTGGCGTCTCAAACAAATTTGAAAAATGTATCGCATTATCAGTATTTTAGTATTTGTATCTCTGCCCTCCCTAAATTGTATTCCTGTGTTTGTATTTCCAAAGACTTTTGCGTCTTTTTAAAATGTATTTCCGATACGTATCGCGATACATTTTTACTGATGTATTTGATTATCAGTATTTTAGCTACTATTTTCATGTCTCCCAGTATTTGTATTGCCAAATACATTTTTGAGTATTTCTGCCCAACCCTGCTACACGGCAAGACTGAATGGATGCATTATAAACTGTGTATACCTGCATCCTCATAAGGTGCCAGGCTGCTTGCCGCTTTTAGATCTGTTTATCTAGTTTCGATGCTTTGTGCGTGAAAGCACCGGATAGGCGGTATCTGGCTCGTACCGTTTGTGTAGACGCGTAGTTCTGAGTAGGGACGCCGCGTATGACCTTATCAAATGGAACTCTGACGATTTCTTTCCACAGGCTCGCCCCACAGCCCGTGAACCTGACAGCGATGGCTGGTGCTCCATCTTCAGGAACATCATGGGTCGATCCCTTCGTGGGTCTTCGCCGGGGATGTAGCCAGTCGACTTTCGCTTCCGCCTCCCCTGTACAAATATACGTTTGGTTTAGCAAATTTCAATTCTCAATAAACAGTTTTAATAATTGAAGTACGCTGTCTTACATGTTAGCCCTATAGAATTATTTTTGACATTTCTTATATCTTTCTTTTGACGTTGACTCTCTGTTAACATTGCCAACGAAAAGTCCTGATTTTGTGTTGAAAATATGGGTCGACAACGTTGAAATTGCGCGAAACTAAGGTTGCGAAATTTCGCATCGTTACCGACGACGATGCTCTCCCTGTGCATCGGTCGCCGTACCGGGTCTCTCCAAAAGAAAGATGGGCCATTCATGAACAAGCGCAAGAAATGCTCCAGCTCAACGACGACATCACCAGCCTTCAAGCAGCCCGTGGGCCTCTTACCAGTCGTATTGGTGAGAAAGAAGGGACGCACGTAACGCTTCGATTCCGCTTCCCTGTATCGACGACACACTGGACCGCCTGCCCCGCGAACCGGAGTGGTCCACGTAGTCCAACTCAAGCCGTTCTATGCGCGTTAGGACTGTGACGCTGCATGTTTATTTTGTCTCGCCGTACTATTTTAGAGCGCAGCTCTTAGGCGCCCGTTTCCGGCTTCAGCGGCGACGCCGTCGGCGTAAGCGCGCGTTGCATTATGGGACGTTTCCCACAATGACGTCACACGTGACGTCACGAGGGTTACGAGTGTTATGCTTACGAGGGTTATCCTCACGAGGGTTAGAAGGGTTGCTCTCACGAGGGTTACCTTCACAAGCTTTACGGGGGTTGCTCACGAAGGTCATGAGGGTTACCCTTGAGACGTCATTACAGGAAACACGTGACGCCACACGCATCAAACCAGCGTTGTAGACTTTCCATTTTTATGGGGGGGGGGCAGGCTGAGAAGTTCTTCAAGGGGGGGTGCGCAATTTTTTTACACCGGCAGTTATCAGTATTTTATTTTAGGGCGTACATTTTACAGCGTATGTATATCGCAATGTGCCCGTCGCTGTGTGCGTTATTTGGTTTACATGCCACTACTAGAAGCTCGTTACATGGCACGTAAACAGCGTATCGGTAAAAATCAAAGCTCGGGAGGGGGCAGAGCCCCCCCCCTTCTTCGCTTTCCCTTCTTTCGGATCTCACCAGGGGGCCACGAGCCCCGATGCCCCCCGTAGTCTACGCCTATGCATCAGACAATGCCAATATTCCCGCTAAATATAGAGGAGAAATTTTCCCGCTACATTTGTCGGAAAAATGCTCCCCGCTAAATTTACCATCGTGACGCCACGAAGGTAAAATTTTCCCGCTAAATTTATCGAGGAAGGAAGTGGGGCATACCCTCCGCTCCGTACCCTCCCCTCCTCCTTTTTAAAAGTTGCACGCTAATTCGGCGTTACAGAAAATTGTAAACGTCTTTAATTTTTTATTGCCATTTTTGTTTTCTTTTCGCGATGCGTTTTTAAAGGAAGGGATAATGCCGCGCGCAGGGCCGACCAAGCAACGCTCGGAAACAGACTTCTTGAAGAATCGCGTTTATTCTTAATCTGGACGTAGCTTTTATCATTTCGTCCTGCTTTTTTGTTCTCAAAAGTGCCTGTTCATTTTCACCCCAAACGCGCGACGCTCTAACCTTATGGGCCGAATTTTCCAGATGGTGACGCACACTATTCGCGACTCCAGCGACCTATAGGGGGCGCCACCACCAAACAAACATGGCGGCTGAGTCCAGGTCGCGTCGGCTCGGCCGGGCCGCCTGAACGGGTGGCGCATTCAATTTAACAGATTTTCTTTTGTTTAATGCCCAATTTTATAGGTATTTGAACTGAGACGGTGAAGTGTAGTCGGTGCGCATAAACTTGCCGAGCATAGTTTTTGTTTTGTCGGTGTTTTTTGTTCTTTTCATGTCAAACTTTCGTTTCGGAGACTTCGTTCAAAACCGAAACTATGGGCTGCGGAGAAACGGTAATCGACTCTAATTAGTTTTGATCATCTAAGGAAAGCGGCGATGGCTACAGAATTGTTCCACCGAGAGTAATTTTTAGTTAACTCGCATGCCTCGACCATGCGACTTATCTGTCCGAGAAATCGAGCTTTTGTGCGTATCCGCGTTTAAGAAACAGCTCCAGTCGTCTGCTCGGTCAACAACACAGGCTGCAGGAAAATTACGAAAATTAAGCAAGCGCTTCTTGAGCCAAGGAGCATGTTAACCCGCTGGCGCTTCACTAAGCAGCTGATACTCGTATTTCAATTCAGGTTTTAGTAGCAACCGAGAAGTAATTTTGACGAGCGGGTTATGTATTATATTACGTACTATGTCCCACTAAAGCGATATTAGTATATTCTTCGGGTTGAAATATGAACTTAGTTGACTAGCTATTAGGTGAACTGCTGAATAAAAGTATATTTGACAGACAGAGATGTACTACTTAAACTCAGCCAAATGGTTCTAGCCGGCAGCACGGAGACGAATGCGGACAAACTGAGGAGAGTCTTCATCGGAGATTCACTCAGAACATCTCTGCATTGAACTTGACTTCCAATCCCGAACGGATAAAATGAGTAGTTTTTGTGCCCGGTCAACCTGAGCAATGTAGACGTATATTGCTGCTGGCTTCGACGGGGTATAATATGAATATTGGAGGCGCGATAGATCATAATGCCGTGACAGCTTCTAACTTTGCGAGACGCGTCCCTTACCTTTTGAAAGCAGATAATTTCCTCAATAATCATATGCAGCGAGCAGGCTTTCCTGAATCAAGTAATAGCGAAATCAGCCCAACTCCTTCGGTGTGGTCCAGAGGCTTTTTCGGCGAAAAGCAGCCAAGATGAATAGCCAACGGACCGACCGGCGTGGGTGGCTCAAACTTGAAGCTAATCGAGCACAACCAAACTTAAGAAAAGCAGACATCGAACCTTTCACTTGGCTGCAACATTGGTGTTCCCTCCAGTGAAACACCTCGTCTGTCGTCCTTAGTCCACTGTTCTACATCTTTATAAAGAAACCACTTATCAGTTACCAAGTAGTCGTCACTTTGAATGTGATTCAAGACAGACAAGAAATCAAAACGTTTTTCCGTGATTCCCCCCATCCAAGAAATCGAAAGCACGCGACCGTGTGTTGTGGAGTAAACGGGCTTTCAAACACGTGATGGAAGGAAACAATCTACTGAGGCTTCACCACACTAATGAACACTCAGGCAAACTTAAGAAATTTTTGTACCTTCGTCAAATAACATCGTTCACCACCGCGCGCCGACAACACGTGTCCGCGAAAGCCACCAGAGACGCGGAGGGGCGCGGAGCGACCTAGACCGGCTGGTTCCCGGTTTTCCCGCTTGGCGGCGTCCGTTTTGCTGGAGGTTCATACTCTCGCATCAGGGAGATCAATTAGAGGGAGATGATGCGATACGATATATAGGAGCAGTGATGGAGGAGAAATTTCGGGAACAGGTACATGTGGAAGATAGGAGAACCGAAGGAAGTAACAGTCCAGCTTGTGACATCGCGGATTTTGGACAAAGAGAATGGGAAAAGGCGGAACGAAGAGTCCCTAGTGGCACGTCAACAGGCACAGATGGTATCCCAATCAAGCTGGTGAAGAATTTGGGTCCTAAATCTAAGGCAAAACTAAGGGAGGTAGTGAGCACTATGATAACAAAAGGAAATATTCCAGATGAATGGAGGCTTAGTAGGATGAGTATGATATATAAGAAAAGGGAGATAAGTCTGATATTAGGAATTATCGTCCCATAACCGTGACACCAGTTATTTACAGGTTGGTAATGCAGATTATAAAGAACAGACTGGAGGAATGGGTAGATTGTGAGGGCATACTGGGCGAGTTACAGAACGGGTTTCGGAAACAAAGAAGGTTGGAGGACAATATATTTTCTCTAACACAGTGTATAGAAATAGCGCAAAAGAAAACAGACAGCTTTGGCTGGCGTTTCTGGATATCAAGGGTGCCTATGACAATGTGAACCAAAGGAATCTGTGGGACATAGTGGATAGCTTAAACCTAGATGAAGGACTAACAGCAATATTGAGGAACATTTACAAAGATAATAAGGTGATTATAACATGGGAAGGAAAGGCAACGGGGGAAATAGAGATAGGACGAGGCCTTAGGCAGGGGTGCCCGTTATCGCCTTTGCTGTTTATGTTGTATCTGAGAGGATTGGAGGATAGACTAGAGAAGAGTGGGCTTGGATTCGACCTTTCGTACAGTAAGCTAGGCCAAAAAATTCAGCAATCCTTACCGGGATTGATGTATGCAGATGATATCGTACTAATGGCTAACAACAGGATAGATTTACAGGAATTAATGAGCATCTGTGGTAGGGAAGGGAGGAATTAGGTTTAGAATTCAGTAGTGAAAAATCAGCAGTCATGATTTTTAACAATGATGAAGTTGAGAGGCTGAAGATACAGAATATTACAGTGGAGAGAGCTAGTAAATACAAGTATCTGGGAGTATGGATATGTGATGGTGCAGAATATCTCAGTGAGCATGAAAAGTATATAATAGGTAAGGGCAACAGAAATGCAGCTGTAATGAAAAATAGAGCACTTTGGAATTACAACAGGTATGAGGTGGTGAGAGAGATTTGGAAAGGGGTCATGGTGCCTGGTTTGACTTTTGGAAACGCAGTGCTATGCATGAAATCCGAAGTGCATGCAAGACTAGAAATAAAACAGCGCGGAGTAGGTAGGCTGGCTTTGGGGGCACATTGCAAAACGCCAAACCAGGAGTGCAAGGAGACATGGGATGGGCGTCATTTGAGGGCAGGGAAGCTGCGAGCAAGATAGAATTTGAGGATCGGTTGAGGCAAATGGATGGGGAGCAATGGGCACGAAAGGTTTTCAGCTTTTTATACATGAGGAGTATAGACACAAAGTGGAGACAGCGCACTAGGAAATTAAGAGGAAAGTTTTTAGGCTATAGTGGGGTTACGGAAGAGCAGGTCTCCGTTAAGAAGAAAGTTAAGGCCACAGAAAGAGATCGGTGGCTAGAGGGAATGCAGACAAAGACGGCTCTGGAAAGCTATAGATTAAACAAAACAGTTATTGCCAAAGAAAGCATTTATGATAATTCTAGGGGAAGCTCATTGTTGTTTGAGGCAAGGACAGGTGTTTTGCGAACCAGAACATACAGAGCGAAGTACCAGGAAATGGATACAGTGTGCGCTGCTTGTGGAGAGGTGGACGAGACGGCTGAGCACTTGATACTCTACTGTAAAGGGCTTCACCCTATGCCTACCGAAGACAACATAGATTTAATAAAGTCATTGGGTTTTAGAGACAGCGAAGGAAAAGTGGATTACAAGACAGTAGAGATTACCAAGCAAAGATTAAGTGAATGGTGGCAGAAAGCACGAGAAAACTAGGTATTTTCTTATTAACTGATGGCAAGGGGGTTTTATAGCCTCACTTTCTGTTCAGTGTGGAGTGTATATAGTTTTCACATTTAAATATTCTCAAGCTTCCATACGTCACGCTCACGGTGGCTAGGCGCGTCGGGCGCACTTCCGGTCTGGGGTGGTGGGCAGAAGTCGCCGTGCAAGACATGCATTCCTGTGTTCCTTTGAGAAGAAACCAGACAAAAAACCTGCCTTCTCGTCAAAATGCTGCGACGGGGGCTGTACCAAGAGAGTCTGGAAAGGTTTGAAGATCAGTTTTCATGTGTTTCTGCCACTTCCATTCGTCCGGGAGACTGTGGATAGTAGCCGTGAAAAGGGGCAAATGAGACGCCGTCGAACTACGATTGCTTGTACGGGCAACACTTTGTGGTCGCCAGATGTATTTGTTTTGTTCCAACATGAACGAGAGAAAACCTCCGTTGTCCGGACCACCCACGGGTTCAGTGCGTCTTCAAATTCACACGGCTCGCCTGATCGTTCGAACTTTCGTCTGCTCTTTCAGACTTGTCTGCTTTTTTGTCGTCTGCTCGTTCAAACAAAGCGGCCCGTAGACCAAACTTTGACCTGGTGATTGCAATAAGAAGTAATTGCAGGCCTCAAAAGACTTGAAGTAGGCTCGGTGCAAACAGTATGATACAAGATGTTGATCATTGGTACCAGTGGCCATCACCGACTTGTTACGCTTGGTCTGTTCCCGCTTCCGATTTTCAGTATCGACGTCGATCATCGCCGCTACCTTCTACACTTTTGCAGCACGAGCGACGTCGCGACCGAAAATAGCTAGAAGAATCTCATCATGGTTTTGGCGTCCATTCTGCGGCGTTCATGCGAATGAATCGCCGCACGTCAAATTATTTACGCAAAGTTTAGCGGCGTAACGAGCCTCGATAAATTCGCTCAGGCGATTAAAGTGGTAAGACGTTGCTATGAGGACGTATGCAATCGACAATTCCAACGCGAAAAAGAGTATGCAGACTCACACAGACGCCGACAGCGTGACATTCCAATGGTTTGTTGACGCGGGACGCGGACGCGGTGCTTGCCCGTACTTCATTGCGCATGCGCTCGAACTGTCGTCTGCTCTTTCAAACTTGTCTGCTTTTTGTCGTCTAGCTCGTTCAAATGACAGCGGCCCGTAAACCAAACGTTGACCCGGTAATTGCGATAAGAACTAGGTGCAGGCCTCAAAACACTTTTGAAGGTTGGTTGGGGTAAGTAGGCTAAGTGTAAACAGTAGATACAAGAAGATGTTGATCATTGTTACCAGTGGCCATCAGCGACTTGTAATGCCCGATTCTACTTGCGGTTTTCAGTATCGACGTCCACCATCTCAGCTACGGTCCACGCTTTTGCAGCCCGAGCGACGTCGCGACTGAAAATAGCGAGCAGAATCTCACCGTGGAGTCGAGCTTTAGCGCGCCCATTCTGCGGCGTCCATGTGAAATGAATCGCCGCTCGTCACATTATTCTACGCAAAGTTTTGCCTCGTTAATTTTGCTGAAGCCGCTCAAGTAGTCAGACGATTGTTAGGAGGACGTAGAATCAACAATTCCAACGCGAAAAGGAGCACGGGGACTCCCACCGACGCCGACAACAACGCAATTCAATGGTTTGTTTATGGGCGGCGGCGGGCTTCTTGCCCACCATCCACCGCGCATGCGCGGCGCCGGTGGCGTCCGCTACGTCCGGTTTGTTTGTAAGACAGAGTTGGTGCTATAGGTGTATGCGTAAGCTACCGCCTGATCCAAAGGGCTCAGCCGTATTCATCCATCCATCCATCCATCCATCGACATAGTTGGTGCCAGGTGGCCAAGAACGCACTCTCATAAAAAAGGGTGCTATTGCTACCCTTGTCCCATATAATACACTCCCAAAACCCCAATCCTGAGATACAGCGACCTATAATCGAAACAGGCGGGGCTCCCAAATTTTACGAGGGCTTAATACCATGTGGTACAATCCTTATTGTTAGCTTCAATGTATCGCATTATTGACTACAAGAAGATTATCGAGTTTTCTTGGCCCTACTGCAAAAACCCGCGCTTTTTTTCTTTGGTCTCTGGATATGTACTAAAGCTAATTTAATAAGTTATGTCGCGACCGTTATCAAGCCCCTCGTGCAATTTGGGGCCTTTCTGTTCGACTACAGGGCGCTGCACTCGAAATGAAGTTTTGGGGTGTATTATATGGGACAAAGGGGTGCAAGGTGATACCCTTTGTTTAGCGTAGAGTGAAGTGCTTCCTCCCACCTCTTCCACCTTAGTAGAGCAAACGGTGGAGAGGGGAGGGCGACATCCTCTCCACCGTCTGCTCCGCTGAAGTGGAAAGGGGTGGGAGGAGCTTCCACTTCGTTCTTGACCTGTCACCGACTATAGATAAGAAGCTGCGCATGGCCTTGTCGAGTCAGTCTCGCTCTCGCTTGACTACAGCCGTTTGAGACAAGACCGGTTTTTAAGCCTCTCGTGACGGCTTACGACCAGCTCCGCAGCAGCGCATCCGGCCAAATCGCCGCCTGCTTTTCTGCTGTCTGGACGCTCGATCTTCATTTTGTTTGCACAAGTTCGCCGATTAAACCTTTATTTTCAGTTCACTGTTCGTCCTCTCGTCGCCTTTATCTGTGACAATATTAAACTTGTATATTCGAGAGAAAAAAACAACACATAGAACGAATTCGTATGATAAGTTTGGAATGATGTTGTTGGTTACAGGAAGATATATTAGGCCAATCCAGAAACTTTATTGAATCATTGTTTACGAGCCTCTTTGTGTATGGTGATAAAATTTCTTTCAAGATAAAGGGTGACAACATTACATTGAATAATTGATATCTTATAATAGAAAAAGTTATCCTTTTTGACAAATATTGTTCACATGCGTAATAATGAACTTTTTCTGTCTTTTAATAGAACTTCTTTATCACCCAGAAAGGTTAGGGTATTTCTTCGTTACTGTTTCTGTTACATATTTCAGGATTTTTTCGATCTGATCACATTGTGGTTCATGACTATTTCTTTTACAGCGAAGCTGTATATGACTCGTTGGTCGAATTTTTTCGTGTCGGCGTTCTAACGATTAAAAAAAAGAAACACATCCTTCAGCGATTGAAGCGAAAATGCATACATCGCGCACACAGCATACACCACATCATCCGTTTCCAATAACAAGCATCCGAACCCCATAATTGATGATAATGCGCTCCTGCTTTGAATGCGAAGCACGTAGCGCTCACCGCATACGTTTCGCGGTAAAGATTGTTGTTGCGCAAGCTGCCGCAGCGACGGCAGCTTGCGACGGGGGGAGCGACGTCACAAGCGATTCATATATAAAAGGCGAACCCGGCAATACTCCGCTTCACCTTACGTCGGACGCAGGGGACGCTGCGTCTAGACGTAAGGCTGTTCACAGGGGTGAACGGTCTGCATTTTTAGGTTATGAGATCATGCAATTAATGCTAAGGGGCAAGCGAGCTGGACAAGAATAACGATAAGGATCCCTTTTCCCTACTGCGGCCTCGTGCCATCCTTGTCATTAAAGGATTTCAATTCATCAATCAATCCCTGGAGAAGGGAAACAAAAGATAAAAACAAATGTCCAAACACAGCTAGTGCATAGCTGGTGTGCGACCGGAAAAATCCGCCTGGTCCTTACATCGAACCAGGGACCTCTCCATTTTTAGTGGAACGGCTCTACCAACTAAGCTCAACCAGGAGTTAGACGTCAGTAGAGCAAACGAGCTTTATCAGTCTAACAGCAACAAGGGTGAACGGCTTGCATATTTAAGGTTATGATTATAATGCAATTAAATACAAAGGCGCAACAGAGCTGGACAAGAATTACGAAAATAATCCCTGGGGAAGGGGTCGCCCCTTTCATATGATTGAAAATTAGTGACTGCCATTTTCATTCCACTAACTTTTCGAAAGTTCCAGCCGGATCCTTCTGATTCATGTTCTTCAAATTTGATGATAATATTGTTGTGAGTCACTTTTTCCTAATCTAGGCTATTCATGATATAAATCATCGGAAAGACCATACCGTACTCAATGATATGGTCTTCTCTCTGTTTCAACATCTGGAAGAATGTTTACACAAATTTTCTTCTTTACTGTGAGTACCTTTCTCATGGCCTTGTCTTTAATTAACTCGGGGAATTCATTATTGGTTAAGGATTAATCGAGGTTCTCATAGCGCAAGTTATACACATTGCCATCAAGGGCTTCTGCTGTCACTCAAAAAATTTCGATGTCCATTTGAATTCCGTGGATTGATCCACTGACCGCAGGTACACTTCCTATATATTCTTTTGGTCTTCTTTTTTTTTGTTCAGGTTATCAAATAAATCGATGCTAAATACACAATAAAAGGGTTAAAATTTTCCACAGTAATTGTTTCTACAAATTTCATTAATTATTTGTTTCCTTTTTTCCTCCTTAAGTTTTGTTATCTTCAACTCCTCGGCCAGAGGATAGAGATCCTTGAGCGTGAGATTTTTTATTATGAATTCGTTTTATCAGAGAACTTTTTTTCGCCTTTTTAAAATAGTTTTATTGAAATCGAAAACGTTTCACTTGGTACAGCTCGTTTTACAGCGAAGCTGTGATGTGCTAGGATCTCTAAAAAATTTGGTCCATAAATGTTAACAAAAATCTCCCGTTTAAACGGCGCTCCATCGTTCTGATTGGTCGTGGCAAGTATAAAAAAGTGGGGGCAGCCCGCGTGAGTCAGCGTTCCTTGGAATTACTAGATAGTGAGGTCCTACTCCTGATGTCTTGTTATCGGGATCCGGTCAAAATGGTCCCGGTCAAAATGGTCCCGGACAAAATGGTCCCGGACAAAATGGTCCCGGACAAAATGGTCCCAACTGCCAACCCGGACAAAAAGGTCCCAGCGTGGCATTATTTTTTTTCTATTTGCAGGTTCCCATATTTTCTATTCTCGATGGATATTAAAAACTTAGAAAATAGTTCGTGAAATACGTGCTGTCAAACACAACGCTAACCCTTTAATGACTTTTTGAGGGGTGTGCGTCATATGAATACATTTTCGTAATAGCTCCTGCTTTAGCAGCATCGACCTCTCGTCTCTTAAGTGGTCTATGTAATCATATACGCTCATACTTGGGAAATCAATTTTGCTTTCTCTAATATAGATTGTTCGGACAGGGTGATGTTGTTTCTGAAGAATGGAACACGGTGGTACGATAGGTTCATTTCAGTAAACCACCCTCAAGAACCTGTAGTACGTGTATGATAATGATTCTAATTCCGGATATCGTTTAAAGCTCGATAGCGCTAATGTAGGAAACATGGTTTTGGCGTTAAAAAGATATTGATTAGGCACGACGGGAATGTATCGATAGAAATTAAGAGCCTTTGAGAAATGGAGCTACATGGTATAAATAGAAGGTATTTAAAATTTGTTTCAAATGATTACAATGATTAAAGACTTGAGCGTATTGGTGATTTGCCATTGACTTAAAACGAAAGAAACACGCAAGAGGACAAAACAGACGTCCTCTTGTATGTTTCTTTCGTTTTAAGTCAATGATGATAATGAAAATGTTGATATTACCCTTGAACGTGTGTCGAAATAAATTTCAGTACTCAAACCATTTTGTCCCATTAAGAGCGCTCAAAGTGTTGATAAATCCACCTAGGACCATTTTGTCCGGGCGGGCACTTGGAACCATTTTGTCCGGGACCATTCTGACCGGTACCATTTTCTCCTACACCCCTTGTTATCATCAATGGTCACCAACTTATCTCTCAGCTTAAGAGTGCGCTTCTCGACGAGGCTTTGAGAGCAGAACGCGCCAATCTAACCTTTTTTTGCTTCCGCGATACTGGCTAAAAATACTTA
>JAZHYW010044473.1:0-33787 GCA_037355805.1 Ixodes ricinus | reverse complement strand
ACATCACAATAACATGTGATGTGTATTTGAGCGGTCACCACAGTGGATGCAGGGGGGAGGATCCTCAGGAAGTAGACCTCGTAGAAGGTGGATGCGGACTGGGGTGGGGAGAGTGTTACTTTGGGCGTTGCGGAGGATGGTGCGCTTGGGTGAAGGGGGGGAAAGACTCGACGGGCTTGTCTATATGACTCGAGGGCAGCTGGGGATGTCGGGTGCCCGGTGAAGCGTTTCGCGGGCGAGCAGGTGTGCTTTCTCGTTGCCCCGCATGCCCCCATGACCTGGGATCCAGACAACCCCAACGGGTGATAGTAGGTCGCGTTCTCTTTGTTCTGCGATGGCAAGTGGAAGCGAGTTGTGTATGAGTCGCCGGCAGTCGGCCATGGAGTCGGTGAAGATGATTGGAATAGAGGAGGTAAAAAGAGCCCGAGGAGGTACATGTGATAGCCGCTGCAAGGGCGTGCAGTTCCGCCAAGCATGGATCCATGGGAGGAAGAACGGCGGTGTGTATTGTACTGAAATGATTATCTGTGACCGCTATGGCCGTGCCAGTGTCAGTCGCACTGGCACCTGTGTAGAGGTCATGGGTTTGCATTTATGCATTTCCTATGTTGCATTATGGGAAACTTCCCATAATGGAACTCGAGGTTACGCAGACAGCGACGGTGACGCCGCTGAAGCCGGTAGCAGGCGCCTAAGAGCTGTGCTCTAAAAAACTGAGCTTGACCTTTTTTTCTTTTATGAGTTTGGTGCTCTTTTTGATGTTATTATGTTCACCGAGACTTGATACACTGATAATTCTGGTGTCTTTTGTTTACCATCCTATGACACTTACTTTATAAATCGTACAAATCGTACATTAACACGCGGCAGACGGTTGGCTCTCTTGATAAAAGAAGGCATAAACTGCGATTTTTTGAGTGATTATTCTTTGATCACGAAAAATGATAAAGTAATGTGTTAAAAAAAACAGAAACAGAAATTTGTATTGCTGTCTACTACCCACCAAATGGTAACATCTCAGCGGTTTAAAACATGTTCTAATCGTTTTTCTTTCATAAACGAAGGTCATCATAATGTCATTTCCGCGAGTGACATTAGTATAAATACGTTTTCTGGGAGCGCCATTAAAAGGAAAATGGATCTCCTTGTTGGCTTGAATGGAAAGTACAAAAACCATCACCATTCTCACTTGAATTACTATGCACTCAACAACTGTTTTAGATTTAATTATAACGAATTCTTGCAAGATGCAGTGAAAAGTGGAAGTAACTAGTTGTGACCTGCGTCACCATCTCTCTTTTTTTGCGTGTGCAATATAATTTATGTAGAAAGATTATAAAACACCAACCAATAATTTTCCAAAAATATAGAAATCAATATCCTCGGTGCGTCTAGACGGGACATTGCAGCTAAAAATTGGGGCACCCTGCTTTTGCAACGTACTACCCACGATGCTTATCACAAATTTTTAGAAGTTCTTAAATTATATAGATATAACTTTTCGTATAAATCTATATAAGGTAATAAAAAGATTCGGAAGCCATAAATAACCTGCGTTATGTTAAAAAAAAAAAAAAGATTCGCATAACGGATGCGTTATATATATGATTTTTTAAAAGCCTCGATCATTGCGCTCTTCGGAACATTGTTGCATCGCAACCACGCAGAAAAAAGCAAAAAGTTACTATTCCTTTATTTTTTCTGTAGCAAATGGTCGCACAGATTATTATGTGCAGGCACATAGTTTCGTTGGTAGGGGGTGCTCATGTTTTAAACGCCATTGAAACGTTGCTGAATAAAGGTGTTCACTTAACAGGTCAATACTTGGCAAATGTGTTTAATTACCATTTTGTAAATCTAGCTAGGAGCGTTTATGTTTCTGACTCTTGCAAATATATTGAAAAGGAAACTGCAATTCATTTCTTTTAGAGCAAATTATCAGCAAAGAAGTCGGTACTGTGGTATTGCGACTAAGGAATAGCGCATGTTGTGATGCTAATAAAATACAGGATCGTCGAATTAAATATATCATCGACATATCATTCCAGTTTTAACGCACGTTTTGAATCTTTTCTTTTGAAGCGGGTGTATTTCCTAGAGGAATGGAGATAGCAAAAGTTTGTTTCGTGCATAAAAGGCGATAAAAATGAGCTAGGAAATACTAGGCCCATTTCTATATTGCCAGTTTTTTACAGCCTCAGAGAAAAATATTTTTATCACCGCATAGTAAACGTTTCAAATATATATGATCTTATTTAGGGATGTCATGAACCACCCTAGGTTCGATTTCGAAAGGTTTCGATATTTTCAAGCTGAACTGAAGTTCGCATTCGAAAAATTTCGATATTTTCGTACCGACCGAGGTTCGAAATTCGAAAAATTCGCAACTTTCTATCAGAGTGAGTTTCAGATTCGAAAAGCTCCGAAACTTTCACGGTTTCTGAGATTTCGAGTTCGAATAATTTCGAATATTTTTTTACTTGAAGTTCGATAAATTCAAAAATTTCGAACTTTCATAAATTAAAAATTTGAGATATTCGAAAAATTTAAATTTCTTGGAATCTGAAGCTCGAAAAATTCAGAATATTTCAGAAATTCTTTGGATATAATGTTCGGAAAATTCGACCTCGTCGATATTTTATAGACATGAAGTTGGAAAAATTCGAAGATATCGAATTTCTTTCTACATAAAGTTCGAAAAGTTTGAAAATTTCGATTCTCTTTAAAGCTAACTAAAAAAATTTAAGATTTTGAATTTCTTTTAAGTTTAAGTTTTCAACGGTCCAGTTCTTTTTTTATGTTCCTCCACAGTTTCAGTTTGAAATAACTTTTTCACGACTCACGGTTTTACGAAATCAGGTTTAGAAAAGTTAGGGGTGTGATATTTAGACTCCGCGAAGTTGGTCAGTCAATTAAATGAGACGACTAGTGTCCCGGATGTGCTGGAATATTTGCCACTACAGAGTGACGCGTGACCATAGATCAGTAATTTTGACCGCCAGCCCTGGGGGTGGGGGGGTTTAACGTGCATAGCGCAGTAGTGATCACACGAACGCACTGTTTAACGATACTCAACCAGTTCGAAGGTTGAGGCTCAGAAAGACCTTCAAGCGACCTGGCAAACTACCTCCCATTGTTTGCACGCTGGTAGTAATCCGATCGAACGCCGCCCGAGTGACGCTGGCATATTGTATTAAAGTTTATAATTGTCCTCGAAGTTTATTTTCCGGGACGGAGGAAACGCCCCACAAAAGCAGCACAGAAGCCGACACAACTCAAGGTCGAGGAGCGTTCTACCATTCAGTGTACGTCGGGAAGAGAAAAAACGGGGGAGGGGGGGGGGTGATCAAGCCCCCTTCCCCCCCCCCCCTTCCAGATATTTCGGACTGTTAAAGAAAACAATACGGGGAAAAGAGGGCATGGTCGAGCTTATTTCAATCTGAAATTATATATGTATATATATAGCTACTTTCGCTCTTCACTGCATAAAATGTCGCGTAGAATCCGTAAATGGTCATTGTCGGAAACTCGTTGTCAGAAAGCAGCTACTTGACACATGCTTAGAGGTTCGGAAGTTCAACGCTATGTCTTTCCGACCTAAATAACTGTGCCATTAGTAAAGAAAAATAAACATAAGAATAAATGCAAAGGATAAAAAGCTGGAGAAAAAAAAAAAACTATAAATATCCACACCGGAAGTGATGCATTCCTGCATATTCAGAAGCTCAGAACTTTGACACAAGTTCTCTCCTACCAAAATGTGTACAGGCTAAAAAATAAACAAAAAATAACTTCTCAAGGTGTTTTCTTCCTTGAACGACCAATATTATAAATCTTCTCCCCATGAGTTAATCTATTTCTCAACGTGAAAACAACAATACATACATTATTTTGTATTCTGCAGATGGTAATTGTATATTCTGTCTGTGGTGTTGACTTAAATGCGAAACCTCAAACAACTTAGGCGAAAAAAAATAAAATGTTTAGGGCGTAATTGCTCGTAGATACATGTTTGGACATACCTTCGCAACTCATGCCCGGACAACAGCCAGCCACATCTTGAACGACAGCCTTACCTAAGCTATACATAGATCATTCGCGCCGCGTGTTTAACATCTCTGGCCCAAATGGCTTCGGCTTTGGCAGCAGCTTCAAAAATGGCACAAACGACAATCGTCAAAAACCCGTCGTCGCTTCTCGCCCCTTCGGGAATTTATTTCTTCAAAACTGAGCGTGCCAGAACTTGTTGTGACAAGCGGCGCGCGTCTTTCGCGAGACACGCAGCACCGCATGTAAAAATTCGAGAAAAAAGTTACGAATGTTACCTCGCCACCTTGAATTCGGTTGAAACCGTCCCGCCGAGTCTTTCGAAGTTCGACAGACGACGAACTTTCGACACCTAAAAGGTTCCGGGGATTCGTCGAACCTTTGATTTTTCAGGAAGTTCGATTGTTCGAAAGGCTGCACGAATTCTCTTGATACGTGATAAGTTCCTGAAGTGCGAAAATTACCGAATTCCTTGGCGCAAGGAAGGTCGAAAGTTCGAAAAGCTTCGAACCTTTTTGTACAAGAAATTCAGAAAGTACGAAAATCATGGATTTTTTGGTCTATCCAAGTTCGAAAGTTCAACAAGCATCGAATTTTGCGGCAATATTAAGTTTCGAAGGTTCGAAAAGGATCGATTTTTTGCGTAATAAGTTTCGAGCGGTTCGAAAAGCGTCGAACTACTCGGATTCAACAGATTCGAAAATTCCGACTTCCCGTCGTGGGCCACCCGACCTCGAAAAGTTCGAAAATTCGAAATCTTCCGAAACGCTCGATTTGATCATCAGAAGCTTTGTTCGAAAAAGTTCGCGGCATCCCTAATCTTATTACGCTTCCTGAGAGTTTGGTTTCAGAAAAGTCGTACGAACTGAAACAGCGCACTACTTAATCATAAATAATCCATTTAGCGAACATTTTACCACCAAATCTTGCACGAGGGTTGTATTTGAATTTCTCGAGAAAATCATTTGACTGCCTCATTCATGATATCTTGCTTGCATGACAGAAGAGCGTTGCAGTTTATGGTATCCGTAGACATGCACTGCTAGACACCGAAGTCCTTCTTACAGTATCGCGAACACTTTGTGCGTATGAACAATAACTCCTCTCCCCATATAAAAATCTATCTCGTCAGGTGTCTCACAAGAAGCATTTTAGGCCACAACTTCTTTGTTGATTCACTACGTGAACGACGTTGTGGACGTTGAAGAGAGACGAAATTTGTCAGGTACGCAGATGATACATGCATATTGTTTTTGCGAAACAAGTGATAATTTATTAAATATGGCTAACCTGACTTTATTCAGAAAATCCTGGCGCGATACTAACTCTTTAAATAAACATAAGTTATACAAAATCGGTCATTTTTTTTGTAAAAAAACAAACCAAAATCAAAACAAGTCGGCTGTTCTATCTAAATCAGTAAGTTTAAATTCCGCCCAATCTAAAAAGTCAGAGGCCAGATTCACGAAGAGCTTCTTGGTTTACGACAACTTAGCTAAGAAGTTCGTAAGTTAAGAACATCGTAAGAAAAGGAGAAATTGGTATTCACGAACGCGTTCTGAAGTGAGAGGGAGGAAACCGACGTTCTCGTACGCACAAACTAGAACATACCGGTGCTGTTGCTATGGCGACGGCGTCTTCAGCGGCACGAACAACCAATCGAGAGCTCGGCAATGGTTCGGAGCCGTTCGGGCACGTGGATTTTAACAAAAAACACGGGCGGCCTTTCTGCCACCGCTTGTCTGGGGTTCGTGTCCGTGCAGTGATATGTCTACGCTAACACGATTTAAAACGCCCGAATGCCGAGGCCGGGATGCGTAACCGCCTCCGTTGACTGCTACGAACTCGATCGCTACGCAGTCAACACAACTGTCATCGTTGGTAAAGACGGCCCGTGTCAGTCGTTTGCAAAGCGACGTAGATGGAAACTAATTGCCGCGGCGTTTTCGCGGCCTCGGAGATGCAGAGCAGGCCGACGTTAAAAAATATACGTTTGAACTACGAGAGTGTCAGCAAGAGCCAGTAATACCTGCTCACACTCGCAGGAGACGCGCGCGTTTGATCGAAGAGCTGGATTCGCGCTGTTGGCCCTGAATTGGTAAGCGCTTCGGGACCGATCCTTTACGATTGCAACTCGATACTGACGTGACACTCGGCAAAGAAAGGTTGGACCGACATTGCGACCCACGAAGCGATCGACAGTGAGGTGCAGTCGTGTCAGAATAAAAATGGCTTACTAATAACAAAAGTGTACATACCGTGTTGCGAAGGTAATCCATGCAGCGTTTATTTGAGCTCTATATCACACAAAACAAGGAGACAGAATCGATGAGAGTCCCTTTTCGACGACAGCGTTCGTCACCGCTGCCTCGGAAAACAAGGAGATGACAAGAGGAAGAGATTGACCTCTTAATCTGAAATTGAGGTCAGCGATCAAACTATAATACGGGAAGGGTTCACAAGGGTCGCGCGGGCATATTCCATTCAGCACGCCAGCCGGTCGTGGGCGGACTGTCTTGGCCAAGGGGTCGGAGGTGGGTCGGAGTGCCTGCTAGGCCTATCTGGTCGCAGTCGGTGGAATCGTCGTTGGAGCTTTTCCCTGGTGTTTGTGGATCCAGCGTTCTTGCTCGTCGTGGTCTGTTTCAAGTACTTTTTACTTTTCTCTTGCTGCTTGAAGTCGGGACGCGTGAGAAGAGCACGTAGAAAATAAACGTCCGTTGGTCGTCGCGGCCACGTAACTGAGCGACGCTGTCGGCCAAGCTGATTTGATCGTAGAAGTGCGTAAGACAGCTTCGGAGCTATCGTAAGATTCGTTCATAAACCACGCAAAAGTTACGGAACATTTCGTTTCGTGAATTCGGATTTGTTCTGAAGTTTTGTCGTAAGTACGTTTTTGTTCGTAATTTCGCTTCGTGAATCTGGCCTCAGTTCCTTCAAAACTCTGGCGTATTTTTTATTGAGACCATGCCATGGGATTTTCGAATAAATTATCTAATTTCAAAGCTATCCCGAGTGATAGGGATAATTAATTGCTACAGTTCTTTGTTGCCCACGACTGTTAAATTGTTAATTTACAACTTGTTGTTTTACTCTCACTTAATATATTACCATCTTGTCTGGGTTTCATCAACTCTGACCAAAATTGAAAGAATGTTTCTTTATTATAAAACATTATTAGGGAGCGTTTGTAACGTTCCTTATGACACTCACACTGCTGAACTATATAGTAACTTTAGGAGAACTACTATTTACAAGCAATATGAATATAAGGTATGCGTCAGTTTCAAAAAGAAAAAAAAAAGCGGGCTCATGTTTTGCTTTAGAAAAGCTTGCGTCTTTGGAGAGCAAATTCACCAGGATACCCAACTTGCCGTGCGGAGAAGTGCAGGATGGTCACTCAGCGAACGAACTAAGTATTCGGAATGCTTAAACTTCCAATCCTTCATTTGTTAAATGAGTTTTATATTAAATTATTGAACTTGACTGTATAACGTTTAAAGACATGCGCTTTTTTTTTGCAAGTGATTTCTGGTTTTGTTGTGTTCACTTCATAGTGTAAAATGAGTAGTCATGTGAGTTTTAATTGTCGCTTCCTGTGTCTGGCCATTATTTTTTTCTATTTCCTACACGCTTGAAGCTGATAATTGTACGGACCTAAGGACCAGTCAAGCTGCACATACGGCTCTTTTCCTCGAATCCCACCATCATAATCTATATAAATAAAGATGTATGATTTATTATTATGCCAAAACCAACATTGAATTATATCCGCCCTTTTCAGTGATGTGGTGTCAAGGGAAGGAAAGCTTGCAGTTCGAGTGAGTAGTCTAAAATGGACCATGTCCAGCATGTGTTTCATGGTGTTGCACGGGTGCTGGTGCGAGCTTCAAAGCATTAATTTGACACCATGAAGTTGCACGTAATAAGTTGGGAAGAAAGTCTACAGTCTAAAGGGTGAACTTCTGCCTTCCATTAACTGTTTATTATTGTTGTCAGCAGAGACTTTCGCTTTGAAAAACACGGTGAGGAACAAAATTATAAATTTAAAATATTCGTGAATGCTTTTATTTCTTAAACTTGGCACAATATTTGGGTCATTATTTCAGTGAGTGGTTGTTTGTGTGTTAAGCAAATGTTCAGGCGAATCAGAGACTATGAAGAAAAACCGGCGGAGTTACCTTTTAAATGGCAACTACGCCAATTTTTAGAGTACCTAATCCAAAGCCATCACCTGAATGCGGATAGCTTCCTGATTTCGAAATACTCTCTCTTCCCCCAGAGTCACTCTAGTCAATTAAAAAAGTGATATTTTGTTCGCTGCCGAAACCAAAACATCGTTTTCCCCCGTTTTCCCCAGTTTTCCCCGCCATCCAAACGTGACATCAGCGGCGGGCAGCGGGCGCGCGGCCGGCAATCGCGCTCGCACCCGCCTTTCTCGCGTATAACAGCGAGAGAACAGGGGCGTTCGTGCCTACCTGAAGTTGATACTAATTTCTAGTTGGGCAGAGTATGACCTTGGCCTAAGTGCTAAACTTAAAGAGATTAAAACAAAAACGGCTGCAATTGAGAATTTGAGAAAACCGCTTTTCAACTAGGTACGCTAAGGCCGCGGCTCGCTAGTTTCGTTAAATCGCTAGCAAATCCGCTCTGTCTTTATAAGACGCTGGCCGCTACACTCTCAGAGAAAAAGGGTGTAAAAGGGTGTACCGATTACTCCCTTTTTCGCATATAATACACCCCAATACTTAATTTCGACAATATATAGTCGAACAGACGATCCAAATCTTACGAGGTGCTTGATAACGGTGCGATACAACTTTTTAAATAGTTAGAGTACGTATCAAAGACCACATAAAGAAAACACCGAGTTTTTACAGTTGGGCCAAGAAAACCCTGATTTTTTTTTTTTGTAGTCAGTAAAACGTACATTAGCTATTTTACTAAGTTGTACCACACGGCTATCGAGCCCCTCGTAAAATTTCGGGCCGTCTGTTCGACTGTAGGGCGCATGTACGTCTAATTGAAAGTTTTGGGGTGTATTATACGGGACGAAGGGTGTAACGATACACCCTTTTACACCTCTTTTCTTGAGAGTGTACGCTGTCGCAGAAAGGTCGAGAAGCCACGCAATACATTTTTTGACTAATTACCCAAGCACCACGGAAAATGCTCGCAATGTGGGTACAATGCCCCGAAAGATAGCCCCGACTGAAGAAACGTGCCATTTCTTTTTGTTTTGTTTTAGATTTTCTTTGTTAAAGTTACTGTTGCAGACGCCAGCACGTGTGCCTTCTCTTGCAGCATGCATGTGCTTTCTGGTGCTTAAGTAATCTAGTAAAATGTTTATAGACCATTCCAGAAAAGCGCGACTGGTCGGTGCCCTTTTTCAGTGTACGTGCGTGTAGCGCGTACTTTGCTCGCCTTCCCAAGCGACGAACATGCGCTTGCTGGGTTGTGATCTAACACATGTAGATTGTAATTTTCGTAAACACTGAAATGTATGAACTGGAATGAACTACATTCGTGTGGGCGAAATGACTGTTTACTGTTCATGACCATCGTGTTAAAATGAATTTCAAAACAACTCCGCAACCACGAAACCAAACATCAAGGTGCAATTAAAGGCGTATACCATACATATAAACGCAATTCATCTTCAAAGAAAGAATATTTGCTTGAAAGTACAAAAGTGCATAATGTACCAGTAGAAACGCATTATCACATTTTTAATTCAAATAAGGTTAGCAAAAGTTACCTAAAATTATTTTGAACCATAGCGTATTTTTTAACTGTCGGAGTGGAATGCAACGCACTCAAACACTCATCCACGAGGGCACATGGGAAGAGGGTAATTCTATATAAAACTTTTTAAATTTAGGTTTTGATTTTGCACAATCTCAATCATGCGTAAATTAACATGTCTCCCCTCAACGACATTAATATTTTCATGGCTTTAACAACTTTCAACTCTGAATAACATATCTCCACCATAGAATAATATAGAGGCGTTTTCACTATTTCTTCTTGCAGAGAACACATTGCACGCCACCCATTTAGGAAACCAGGCAACGGCTTTATCGTTTTATTAATGGCACTCAACATCTGCTGCCTACATTTCTGTAAAACCAAGCACGAATGGCAGTGTATCGAAAGTCATGTCTAAAACTGAGACTTCAACTCTGTTTAGACGTTTCACTTCTCGTCTTCAACATATCGGCCGCGAGAGTGGAACTCCGAGAGTAGTCTGAGCTAGATTCAATGTCCAAGACGGATAAAGTGCTTATTACAAAATAAATAAAAAAACTACTGAAGCAATTGTGAACAACAAATGTACACTGCGACAAATGTGCGACTATAATGCTAGAACCTGCACTCTATTCCTCAATATTATTAGTGCTCCTCTTTCGACGGTTACAGCCGATTGTGATCATCTGGCAACAGCGCAATTTGAGTTTCCGCTTCCCACTCTTGAAGCTGATCCAACAAGGACAAGATTCTGAACTCTTAGAACTCGGCTGTAAAGTATTCTGAGCATAAATGAAAATGTTTCATGTGACACTAGTTCTCTCGGCACACATCTCGCTCAAAAGCACCTTGACGTGGCTTCTCTCATCTGCTGCCGAGGAGTGCAATTTTTCCCCCAGGAAAACAAGAGTAAAGAAGAAGTCTTCCAGGCATTTTTGCTACTGTCTACTACTGAGCCCAGATCATTGCAAATGAGCTTTCAACCATGAAGTTGCTAGAAGTAAAGTCAATCGCAGTCGCCCGGAAAGCCGCCTCGCGGCTGTCCGAGTCGCTCGTCGGCCTCACCGCCGGTGACGTGCACGGGTAGGGAAAAATAGGGATTTTTCATCGTCGCCAGTAGAGAGTCGCCTCCTGGAGCCGTCGCGGCCGGCGTAACTTGAAAATTTAATATCTTCCCGGAAAGGCCAAATAATTTTGTAAGATATTTTGGCTATCAATTGAGAAGGGGATATTGATGCCTTCTTCCAATTGTGAGCGAAATCGAAGAGTAAAATATATTCAGCGGAGTTCTCGTCTATACGACAACGCAAAGAGAAAAAATATTTAAATAAGCCTGGATGGGAAAATGAT
The DNA here is from genome assembly GCA_037355805.1 of Ixodes ricinus. Taxonomy (NCBI): domain Eukaryota; kingdom Metazoa; phylum Arthropoda; class Arachnida; order Ixodida; family Ixodidae; genus Ixodes; species Ixodes ricinus. The sequence continues at coordinate 22,645 of JAZHYW010044473.1, read as the reverse complement.
GTAATCAAATAAATTTAGAAAAAATGAAAAAAAACAAATTAGACCTATGTTTACGGCGCGAAAGGAATTTGTATTTGGTGCCCGCGGGAGGAGTCATTAGTTACGTGGTTGACCCGTGCACCACCGCGCTGCGCCGCCGCTGCCGCAAGTTACGCCGGAGTCGTTAAAGGCCGACGTTCACTTCGCGCTTTCTACTCTTGCCCGCCTCCTCCATTCCTCTATCCACTCCACTTTTACCTTGCCCAACTCGCAGCTTAGGAGAGGGAGGTCTACGAGGATTATCTTCCCTGCAGAAAACCGAGGCTGTACGTCGGCCTTTAAGTGCCGCCGCTGAAGTCCCCAGAACTCCCACCCCCACCGACGCACACTGAGTATCGAACGCGTTGGAACGCGTTTCTCCAGACCGCCACCAGAAACGAAGACTTCGGCGCGCCGCCACCGTCATTTCTGACAGGTGCACATGTCTATTCACGTGGTTCTTGATGCCTTTCGGGGAGTTTCTTACGCGCTCTAAAAGTTACTTGTTAACCTTCGATTTAATTGCAAAAAACTGTAGAAGATTAATAAGTAAATTTTGGAACCCCTAGGAAGGCTCCCGAAAGAGCGCAAGCACCACGTGACTGCTAGCGGGCAGTCACGTGACTTTAGCTGCCACTTTTTCGCGGGCTCCCGCAGGTGTCAACTACAAATTAGTTTCGCAACATAAATATTGCTCGACAAATTTATTTTTCGTTGTAAATATGTTTTATGACATCCTTTTCGGAGGGGGGGGCGGGGGGGGAAGGGGGGGGGAGGATACTGTGTCACGTGTTCTTCGCTCTGCTTTCAGCCATGACGCGTCCCACACTCCCGCCGGCGCTGCGGTCGCTTCTGCTCCTTTGGTTGCCGAGGGCTCCAAGGAGTGCTCATCGGCGTTCCATTGCACATTTATGCTTTCGCCAAATATATTACAAAGGCGAATATATTTCACTCCTCGAAAATACAATAGCCTCGGCGCGGATAGGTGTTCTGGGCCGAATAGCTGGACGTCCCGCAGCCGTGACGTTTCCCCCATTGAATTGGGGGGCTTGGCGAGAGCCATCTATCGTCGGGGAGGTCTCGGCTATCGGGCGATAAATGATGATGATACTGATGGTGGTGGTTCTTGATTTTGAGGCTGGCTTTTTCCTTCAAAGACACGCCCGGTAGGCGCGCCGCTGGCCGTTTAATTGTGTGTCTTTTTATCTGCCAAAAAAAAAAAAAAAGACTGGCGCGGCGCGAAGAGCATTTGGAGACGACACCGTCGCGCTCGCCGCTAACATCCTGATGCGCGTGCGCGTCGACTGACGCGGACCTTCCCTCCGTCAGGGCTGGATTCGGCGCTGTAGGCGTTCTGCCTAATGCAAATGCACGGAGTGGAATGTATTCCCCCTAGTAAAGTATTTGCTTTCGCATTCACAACTCATAAGAAGTGCTTAGGTGTCCTCGGAACTCCTTTCCGCCAAACGTACCAACATAGCCTTTGTCGCCCCCCAAAGCTCAATCAATGACCTGCTCATTACTGCACGTTCCCCTCACATTCCCTATGTTGCCCTTCGACTGGTGTGCCTCCTTACGTTCTGATGCCACAAAGACGCGTTTGGAACACGTGCTCGCCGTATACACCAACTCAACCCTCTGACGTCACGACACTGCGGTGGCGCTGCTGTAAGCACTGCGCATGCGCACTGCCGACATCCCTCTTGGCTTTGCTTGATTGGCTACGGAGGATTGTAGCGTCGCCTGTGGTCGGACTTGGTGTGAAACGGGACAACAGGAGTGTAGCTTGGAATTCGCGGACAGGACCGGGGCTATACTCCGTTCACTTTTAGGCTGCGATTGGAAGCTCCGCCTTCGGCGCGAGGCTTTCTGCCCTTCCTAAAACAAGTGTGAACGCGCAGGTAACGCGCAACCAAAGCACCGCTGAGGCCAGCGAGCTCGCGCTGAAAGAGGAGCTTCTATAGTCTCAGCTTAAATGTGCCATGAGGAGGTTTCTGAGATTTCCTAAATAGGGCGATAACTCATTTGGTTGATATGCTGCCGTTTTCCGAATTAAATAGAAACTTAACACCGCTTACCTCTAAGAATGCGAATGCATTATAGTCCCGCGAGTGAAATATTTTCGAGTAATGTTTCTGCTCGTATTAAAGTTGTATCTGCCGCTATTGTATTCAGTGTGAGTGTGTATTTGCGCATTCCTTGGCCAACAGGCCGCCAACTTTCGGACCCTCATGCTGCTCAGCAATGATGTTGACAGAAGTTGCACGAGGCGGGTAGCATGACATAGACAGTGGTTGTTGTTTCAAAGGGTGAGATTAAAGTGACATCGCGCTGTACCTCACTGCGCAAGCCCGTGGCGCCCCCGCCGTCTTCACGGCTTCCGTAACAGAAGCTACTACATTGTTGTCGTTGTATTTGTAATACATTTCTTAGGCGCGTCCGCTGTTTCCCGTTGAGGCGGCGCTTTGTGGTTGGTGACGTGATTTTTACGGCTATCTTTCAGGCAAAACGACACCCTTTTTTCTAATGGGATATATAAGGCTTTCACCTTAAAAGCAATAAAAAATCGCAAGACACCGATTTTATCTGGCAGGTAGGGGGCGTCACCGAAACGGGACTACTGTCAATGACAGCGGCGAAGGATCTCGCGGCTCCTACCAGTGGAACCGCAGATGATATCACCAATGCAACAAACCCGACACCACTGAATAGGAGAAGGCACTCACCTTCTCCTCCTGCTCTCTGACTATATCACACCTTGCCCCAGAAATTTCCAGCTCTAACTATCTCGCCTCTCCCCGACATATGGCGCTGGCTACACGACACGTCATGCGAACCCAGGAGGAAGCCGTCGCCATTTTGCGTTACGGCAGTAGGTGCCGCTATTTTCTGTCGTCGTGCGGCCATTCCCTTGTTGCAATTGCCCACGTTTGGACAGGCTGTTGGTTGAGAATGCATGCGCCGACGCCGGGGCGGTGTTGCGTACAAAGCTGCCGAGGAACTGAGAATGGTCCCAAAGTTCGCTTGTTTTCTTTCCCGAGACGTTTAAGCGAAGTGCGGAATAAGCGTAGGCTGTCGAGGCGCGACTTGTCGTGTGGGCCAGTTCGGTGTTATATATTGGCAATGCGCCTTCCAGATAAGCCATATGTCTCGTAATCATCTAAAGTACTAATTGGTGTTTTGTTTTCTGTCACACGCAGGTTGCGACGTCACTTCAAACCGGAGCATCTGCATCTAACGTCACATTAATACCGGACTGCAGATGATGGACGAACGATTGAAATATGAAAATGGCGGCTAACTCAGACGCGCCCCAGCCACTTTTCCTATTCCCATCTATTTATGCCATCTCGAATTAACAGGTCTCGAAGAGCCTGAAGTGAAAACGACACAATCCGGCTGCTCAAAAACCATTCCGTCCCTTACAATGTTTGGAAAGCAGCCTTTCGAGTTCTGTCTGTGACCGTGGCTAAATTAACGAGCGGCGAGATAGAGTTTTGTTGCCGCAACAGCATGAGACGTGCACTACGCTTCGCCCCCATCGAACCGGCATTTACAAGCCCCTGAGCTGCTTGTGTCTGTGGTAGTGTCGTCTCCCGTTCAAGTATCGCTGCATTACGCTCCAATTTGATATCGATGTGTGCTGTTATGGGGAAATCGCCCGACATTCATTATTGCTTGATAACTTTCTGGACGACGTGGGCGCTATGGTGAAAGCAGGCCCATCAACAGGATGACTAATTAGGAAGAATGCTGGGCTGGCTTTCATTGCTCGTTTGACATTTGTGACGATAGGTATGATGATGAAGGGCTGACGCACTGATCTTCCTGGAAGGAGACAGTGTAAGCTGCGAAAAAGAAGAACGGAGGTGCATAGCGGTATTCTGCAGAGCTTTTGGTTTTGCGGCATATTGCACAATTTCCTCACGCACGCATACAAAGTTTTTTGGCCCACAGCAACAAAACGTGGCATGACACATGCATCAAGCAGAGTTTGTGCTGCTCTTGATGTTAGCCGATTGCAGGAACAGTGCGAAGAAGGTTTTCTCAGGTACATTAAGCGGGAACCAAACATTCTAAAGCCTTGTAAAAAAACGTGACGCTCATAGCGATGCGATACACCTTCAGCAGTTCTTCGAATATAAAGGTGAAGAAGCAATTTCACCAGAACATACCGGTCTGATACAGCATGCACATGTTTTCGTAGGCGCAGTCTTTGCTTTCGTCATATTAAGGACGTCAACTCGCCTTTCGCAACTCGTATCACAGCAGACCATGATGTTCTAAAGAAAGTAATCATGAGTCTTGAAAGTGCCGGTCTGCATGTTGTTGCAGTCATAACGAACAGCAATGCGATTAACCAGTAATGTCAACAGGTGAACAGCCTGGACGGTAGTTTTGAACCACCGTTCTCTTCGCTACTCAAGATGAAATCGTATCTCATATTTGGGAATCTGAAGAAAGATGCGCAGATATCAGGGATCCTGAATTCAGTCCCCACCCCTGCACGTTTCGATCTGGATGAGCATCGTACGGGCGTGCGGTCGTGTATCACTACAGCGTGATGCACGTTAAAGACCCCAGGCAAACAGTAGTACCGTATTGGCTACTTATTTTTCATCTTTTAGGTTGAACAATGTCGCGACCAACTTTACGTTGTTTAAATATCGAACAACTAATTTCATTTATTAGAAAAAAAAATGAGATGGCAACTTTATCCCAGAATCACTGACAGGAGAATGTAGGCCATGGATTATAATGACATTTCGATCTTAACCAAATCATTTCGTATTCAAGTAGTGCCTCTACAGCAAGCTCTTCGTTGGTTTGATAGAAGCACATTTAAGTATGTTTCTTTTCATGAAAACGCCAATACTCCTCCCTAAGTGTTGCCGCGCCATTATTCGCAAAGTTCGCATTTTCATTTTTTTTTAATTCTGGACAGCAGCCCTTCGTAGATTCCCAGTAAACCATCTGATTTTCACCGCACTCATTTTTTTCTCGTAGAGACGTCACTGTCGGAGTGACATCATTGCCGGAAGTGACGTCACTGCAGGACGCGACGTCACTAGCGCGGTGTCATCTCGACGACGTGCGCTGAACAGGCCGGCAATAGTTTCGTAATTTTCACCGCTAAGACTTGGCTGCTTCTGGGCACCATCAAACGCCGCACACCACTGCCTTACATCCCGCACCCTCTCTCTAAGCACAAATCGTCCGCCTCCGCGGAAGCTCGCCGAACAATCTCCGAGAATGCGGAACAATAAACCGCGCCTAGTCCATATATTGCACGAGGGCCATCGTATGCGTATTATATACACTGACACAGAGATAGGCAGGCCTCGTCACTCGTCTCTGTGTATATACACAACTCCCCCCCCTCCAAGAGCGTGCACGCAGTGTGCGCCTTGCCCCTGCTTCGAGTGATGGATGGCATCGCGGACGTCATAGCGATGGGGGAGCGCGGGAATTATTAACAAACGATCGACCCACGTTCGCGGCCAGTGTGAAGTGCGCGAGGATGATGTGCACTATCCTTACAGTGCCGTAACTGCCCCATGGTTGTTAGAGCAACACACTTATGGCGAACACTTTAAATAGGATGCTGGTTATATTAGCAACATCCTTCTAGAGATGTCTTTTTCCCCAATTGAAACAAGTTTACATGCCACACAAACCTCATACACTTGTCATAGCGTACAAATTTGTCGCCCAAATCGCTGCGCGGAGTGTCGCTGGTATCGTTCTGCATCGACTTGTACTGCGTAAACGATTTTTTTATTAAACTGCTTAAACTTTGGTACGGAAATTCTAGGAATGTTTCTCATCGACGTTCCTGAAGTCGTATCTATAGTCATGTCCTGTTAGCAAAGATCCCATTAATATAGATACCCCGCTATTAGATATTTTTAGGGACGAAGTGGATATGTATACATGCAATTTCGACTCATAATTGTAGGCAACTCACATTACGGACACTTCTGTGGGGGAAACGGAGGTTTCTAAATTAACGACACATCACTGTCATAATCAAGACCATTGGTAATTCCGTTTGTCGTCCGACGCTACTATAGCATACCACATTCGTTAGGTGCATTGCACCCATAATTGGAGTTGGTATATATAAAAGATCGTTGGTTACAAACCGAAGGACAGTCTTGAAAGTGCGAACGGTTAGCTAAGAAAGCTATCGTATTTTTAACAATAAATAAAGATGGAACAAAGCATGTCTAAACCGGAACCACGTCCGTGCTGACTGTTCCGCTGATTTACAGTGTGCTCGACAATGGAAAGAATTTTATTCTGCAGATGACCTCCGAAATTACAAAGGTTATACGTATAGTTATTTGTTCTCGTGAAGATTTCACTTAAGCACAATAGCTTGAGGTTAAAAAAAAACGAAAGAGATTTACAAATTCGTGTAATGCGAAACTAGAGCGCAGCTCTTGAGAAGGAGGAGGAGGGGAGGGTACGGATAGGGCGGTATGCCCCGCCTCCTCCTCCGTACCCTTTCCTCCTACTCCCTCTTCCTCTTCCCTCATGGGTTTATATGGGTGACGTGACACGACGTCGTGACGTCATGTTCCGCGCTAAATTTAGCGGATAATTTTCCCGCTAAATTTAGCGAAAAAATGTCCCCGCTAAATTTAGCGGTAAAATTTCCTTGCTATCTTTAGCGGAAATACGTCCTATAATGCAACGCGCGCGGTTGCGCACGCTGCCGAAACGGGCGTTTAAGAGCCGCGCTCTAAATAAATGTAGCTCTTTCTAAAAAGATTATTTCTACAAGGCAATAAATATTTGACGTAGTCGCTAGAACAGCCTCTGCTGAAGCTGTTGGAAGTGAATGTTTGAAGGTGTGGGCACATGGGGCACCGCAACACCTTCTTTTACACCCGTCTTACCCTTTTAAAAAAATAAGGTGTTCCGTGCAGCAACACCCTATTGTAAGTGTAAAAAGGGCTCATTATTCAAAATAATGATGCTGAAATGGTGTAGACATAAATGTAAGTCCCGGGAACCCTATTTTACGACTGAAAATGGTCAATCATTTAAAAAGGGGTCTGAAAGGATGTAGACATATATGTCTTCAGGACAAAGGCTCATTATTCGAAATATGGGTGCTGGAGGGTGTAGCCATCGGCGTAAGTCTATGGGACACTATTTTTACGACCTAAGATGGTGAATTATTCAAAATAAGGGTGCGCTGAAAGGGAATATAGTCACAAATGCAAGTCTGTGGGATCATATTTTACGACTAAAACTGGAGCGTTATTCAAAATAAAGGTGCTGCAAAAGGTGTAGCCATGGCTGTAATCTCTGGCACACTCTATTGTACTCCCGTATTTACAAGATTGCCCGAATAAAGGTTAACGTAAAATGTTTTAGTGCATAGGCATCCTGGTGTCCAGCGTTCTGGTTCAACAAACCAAAACCAACGATAAAAAAATTGAATGGACCGAGAAACTTAGTATAACTTTTCGCTATCTGGATTATGAAACTGGAAATCTATCTGGATTCTATGGGGATTGCAGGTTTCCAGAAACAACTCCAGTTAGATTTCCAGTTCCATAATCCAGATAGTGAAAAATTATACTGGGGTTTTCGGTAGGGATGGGTAGGTGCACGGCTGCACCCTTTTCATCGGGTGAGATTTGCCATCTAGCAAAAGCTTTTATTAGCAAAAATTTACATTCAATTAATCAAAGGTAGCGAGGTTAAGCCTCTTAACGATTGCGAAATGAATAGGGCATGGTAAAGGATCCCATGCCGGTGCTAAGCACGAGCGTTCATTTGATATGGTGGTGCATTTTCGCAACCTGTGCGCGCACCCTATACAAATTGAAAATAAAAGAATTAAAAAAAGCTTCTTCTTCCTTCGAAGAAGCGTAAGAAGGCCGACCCCTGGTGGAAACATGCGGTGAATGACAGTCGGTGGGAATCATTGTTTGGCGGTGGATGAGGACACGCACGTCGGACGTCTTGAGCCGATCCCGCGGCGTTAGAGGAGAGCAAAAGTTGGGGCAAAGAACGTCATCATCCATCACTCGGTTTGCGGGAGCTTGGATTGTATACACGGCAAGGATGGGGCGATCTGTGCGATATGAAGGAGGATTGCGCGTGTCGAGAGAGCGGGCGCGGGACCATCTTTTGGGTGCGAGAGGCTCCGTATAGTGTGCGTGGTAATGGTGAGGAGTTTAGAGCCACATTTCGTCGAAACATATTGGAGACGGTGTCTAAAACCTATGTCCGATGTCTTTTGTTGTTTTTTGTTTTTCGCCCGTTCTTCGCCTTGGGCGCGTTTTAAATCCCAAGGGTGACGGTGAGGAAACAAGGAGTTAAACTGGAGATGCCATAACTAATCGAAAAGAAACAACAGCCACAGAAACAATGGTCGAGGTTTTCGCCGAAAGCTATAACTCGATCCTCAGTGTGCAACGCAAAAAAAATAAAATAAACTAAGTATTTTTTTAAATAAAAAGATTAATATAATCTTGGATTGCAGGCAAGAAATAATGGCATGGCTGCCTTTGCCCTTCGGTTTTCCTTCATTCGGTATAAGTATACGCTCAGCTACAATGAAGCACAGTGCACACTATAGGAGATTGCACACGATCATATCGTGATCATATATAGACCGTTCCATTAGGGTCATAGCAGAGAGGGTAAAGAGAAAAAAAATGCACTCCCGCTCTCACCTCTCACCCCGCATGTCGTCCGCTCCGCCGAGTGGGCTGTAGGTAGCGTCCGGCTGGCATGCAAACTGTGTTTAAAATCGCGTCATTTTGGATCTTTTAAGCGCAGATGCGCAGATTTTGGTATGCTAGTTGTCGCGTAATACTATGCTAGATAAAAAAACTCACAGGGTCCAATTGCGCTGTTACCTGCGGGCAAATAAAAAAATAGGGAAAATTGTGTCAGATTGGCCGGTGTCTCTGGCGCAAAGTAAATCCGGTTGCTGTACCTTTTTTACTATACAAAGTTCGTACTGGTGTAGGCCTTTAGCGACCATGAGTGGAAGTCTGAAATAATAAATAAAAACGTGCTCTCCTGCCGCAATACACGCAGTAGTTGAGGGTAGTACTGCCGGCTGACTCAATTGCTATTTAAGTAACGAAAAAAGATATGCTAGTTGATCATTTACAGAAATAGAACAACAGAAAACTATAGGATGATTTTGGAGTAGACATAACTATTCTAAGAACGCGAACCACTTCACAACGGCAGCCACGAGCGAGAGTTCGATGTTCAGTACAGCCCGCCGATACAGCTCAAAGATGGAGAACGGCAACCTCCCGGTTTGTCGTCTGCTAGCGGATTCGGGCGCGTGCCCTCTCTCTCGTTTTACCCCGCCGAACCCGCGGAATTTCCGGGTGTATGGAGAGGCGCTGCGGTAGAACAAAATGGTGCCGCCCAGAGAGCGCTAAATGGAATGGTCTATAGAAGGGGTGGCCGGGATGACACGGTTTAAGAGCCAGAAACAAAACCACTAAGCTTCCAAGAGCCGCGGGGGGGGGGGGGTAGAGGGGAGACAAACTTTTGTCCAGAGCAATAAACGAAACTCGAACTACTTTCAATCTATCCGAGTCAAAAGCAATCCAACTGTACGTGAAAGCATGGGGGCGCTGCCGAGCACAATGAGCTTAAACACGAAATCGCAAATTTATGGTTATGCTGATCATATAGGGCACTGAATGAGGTAAGCAAAATATCAACGCAATCGTTGCTAGAATTTCAGCAACGGGTAATATTAGAGTTTTTAAATAGGGGGCCCCAACGCTTTGGATCCCCCGAGTCGCTTAGGTTCTCGCACTGCGCAAGCGCAGAAGTTCTGCACATGCGCAGTGTAGCGAATCAAGTTGCCCAGGAAGCCCAGAGCGTTGGGGCCTCTATTCTAAGACTCTCTATGATCCCCGGCATTTCTTACATTAAGATGCCAATAATTGACCAAACGCGCTCCGTCTTGAGTATGATATGAATTCTACTTTCATCAATGGAAATAAAAGGAATGTCAGGCTGCCAACTTCGACGATGCTGGTGTAAGGACGCGAAGACTGCAATATTCAACCGTGATTACTCCACATACCATCCAAATTGTCGCTGGCCATCGACAATCCTGGTCATGACGTCACAGATACAAGCAATAAAACGGGAGATCCCAAATTCATCTCGTCGCCAATGCGCTGAAAAACTGAGGAAGAGGAAGGGACGAGGGTGCGCGGGCACGTCAGAACGTCGACCTAAGGTTGGAGTGATTAGTGGGTGGACCTAAAGCTATATAGCTGTGCCTCCACTGCACTCGTTGAACGCGTTCGAATGCGAGAGCCTAACGCCAGACGCCGGCGTTCCACGTTCCTAAAGCGTTCGACGAGTGCAGTGGAGACAAAGGCAGCTAGCTTTAGGTCTACCCACTAGTTATTCGAACCAGAGCTAGGTGTTGTGACGGCCCCGCCCACTCTCGTCTCCCTCTCCCTCAGTCCACTGACGAGGTGAGAACGGTATAGGTGTGCCTTTCGAACGCCTCACGAACGGAAACCTCTTATGGTTTTTGTTCGTGACGTCACTACCAGGATTTGCCTCGTTGTGATTGACAGGATTTGCTTTGCCGTGAACCGGCGATTGGGCAGGCATTATCAGTATGCAGGAAGCTACGGTTTGGCCAATCGCGAATGCCGACCACAGCGACGCTTTTGGTCCCGCGAGTCTATAATAACCGATGCAATATACGCCCTATATATGGTCACCGAAATTGCTTTCGTGGGTCGGCAAGGCTCTTCAAAAGCCCCTAATATGCGTTCCTCTGTGGTTAGACGCCATAGAGTTCATTCTGCTTACGCTTATCGCCTGACGCAAAAGGCCAGAGTTGTCCGCGGCTGATACGAGGCTCCCGCGGCTAAATATGTCCGCGCGGCGCCAGGTATTTACGGCTCTTTTGTTCGCCCCTCCTCGGAACAAGTCAAACACAGCAATCGCTTGCCCCTCCAGTCTGAAACAGTGACAGGATGAACGAACGGCGGTGCCTCATGAATCAACCGAGACACGCCTTGGGCGTCACCAAAGAGAGAGACTGTCTAAAACTTGACGTCCATAATGGCGTCAGCGTACGCGTCTTTGCGTGAGTGTTTTGCCACTCGCCCCTAACACCTCTAATCCACTGGACACCACACTCGATAACGTCACAGCAGGACGCGCGCGTCTTGTCCTCGCGCATTTTAAGCCACTCCTCAGTCCGTCGTCTGACTCTGGAATCCGCATGGGTCGTCGTCGTCGTCGGATGTTGTTCCATTAACAGATCGATGGTGTCGAGTATAGTACGATGAACCTCGTGTGCGTTGTTCAGTGGCAGCGTTGGATCTTCCCAAGTAATTATAGAGATCCCGAAGCTCAGTGTTGTCGTATGTCGATGTCCTTTAGATAAATGCGTCGTGAGAACGACGCAAACAAAACTGCGAAATTCTTGCGTCGCTGAGTTTCGCAAGGACATACTTTGTGCGGGATGTGTTTAGTAGACATGTTTGCCGTACCAATTAAACGGGAAGAGTAATTAAAATATGGGAAGCTTGCTTCGGCACCATGCTGAGATTTGTTGTTTTATTTATACTCATCGTTCACATTTTAACACCCTTTAAATAAACTAAGCAGGAAAATACACGTTAGAAAAAAAGAAAAGGAAATAGAAGCGACTTCAAGCATCTGCGTCCAAATGAAAACGCCACATGAAAACCCTCAAGCTCGTTATTATTATACATCCAACTTTCACTCTTTTTTTTTTCACTTCATTAAATATGTGGCAACAGGAGGAGGAATATTAGTGTTTCAGAATGGAGCAATGTCAGATAAGTGATTTATGGTAGTCTTGATTGATCCCGACCCTAATAAGAATTCTGCGAACAAGGAGTGTGGCTCGGGCTCCCTGGAGCGATGCCAAAGTGTTGAAGGACAGCTACGAGCGATTCTTGAGAGTAGAACACTCTCTATAAATGGTTCCTGCCAACGTTACGTTCCTGCGAAGAAGCCAGTGGAGCATGGAATCCACTACGCCACGTTTCCTTTTTCCACAAGAACACAAACGAAGCAGCCTGGATCCGTGGATGCACGTCTTCGCTGCGGTACACCAATATGTTTGTCCGGGCCACCAACGTTTTGAGCACCAATCAAACCTGAGAACATTTTGCTGCATTGTGGCGAGCGTCATTATTTCATCTGAGTGAAATGAGAAATATCGCCGATATCTTGTTCGCGACTTCCGTGTCACGAGAAATATATACGTACGCGCTAAATTATCTTGCCTTTAAAAATGATTTTTCTTTTTATGACATGTTTTGCGCGAAGTCATGCACCTTATATACCGGTCAGTTCACGCGCGGACTGGTGCGGATTATAGAAGGATTTGTTTCTTCTAGATCGTTCAATATAACGATACGTGTGGGAGTTTATCAATGACAGAGTATGTTAATTATGATTTATATATAATGCAAGCTTCTCTGTGAGCAAATAAAGTATGCTTTTGCCAAAATCTGCTCTGTATAAAAAACAGTTTTGTTTTGTTCCTTTTTTTGTACAGATGAGGCATTAGATGCGGACTATATATAAAAAAAAACTTTTTTCCACTCTACGTTGCATGTTGTTGACAGTGTTCTTTCTGCAGTGTTTATCCGATACCGCATGCGACATATACTTGGCAATAAATAAATCAAGGCGTACGGACTGCGCATTGGCGTAGCTCGTATCTTGAGAGGATGCAGGGTGTGTGCCCTAAAACTGAAGAAAACAATGTCCAGAACATCACACAAAGGTCGTGACTGGCGAACAGTCAAACTGCGAAGCATAAGACGAAGTCACGATTGATCACGCCCTGTCCTTCTCTGACTGTCACGCTGGATACAATAATAATAATAATAATAATAATAAAACTGGTTCTCGAAGTACAAACATCTGAATGCATCTCTAAAAAAAACATAAAAAAATTACAGGACATTTTTGGCAGGGGGACGTCGTGAGTCGTCGAAAGAACAGCTCTGTTGTTCCGTTAATTTTCCGACACCGCAAACTCGCTTTGAACGCAGGCGTTTGTCCTAGTCGCGGGGCATCGAATAACAAAAGCCGATGGTGCAAAGGCTGACAAGCAGAAAAGAAAGCACAAATCAGACACACGGGCAGACAGCCCAATGTGCTGTCTGCCCTGCCCCGCTGAACCTCTTGTCATCGAATACGCATTCCTCTTTGGAATAGAAGTACTTAAACGTCCACCGCAACTGGTAAACATCTTTCTCTGAATGTCACTGGACCGTATCTCTCCTTCCACTGACTGGTGAGAGCAGGCCCCGCAGAATACGTCCTGGATGGAGTGACGCAGCTTGACACATTGCAAGCACCGCTGTTGTAGTCACTTGGATGTGTCCACAGCACGCTGCGATCATTTGTTTCACGGTTTGCTCTCGGCAGCAAGTATACAGTGAGGCTTTGTATAGGACCGTTGCGGAGGAGGATGCCGTGACCTTGTGGAGGTTGCTCTTGAAAAAAGGGTCGACTACTTTTGTTTTTTTGGACAAGGATGTTGATGTTCGAGAGTCGTTTTTATTATGTGCGCTTCAGTGTAAATGAAGAACTAGATGTGCCTAAAAAACACACTGAACGATTGGGAAAGAGAAAGGAGGAAAAGGGAGATGACGAGGAGATCACAAACGCTGCCTTGGTCAGCGTCTTTTTACGATGTGGAGACGCATGTGTACCTTATCGGATCATAAGAGAAGGAATGTAGTTTAACTCGGCCAAATATTCGCATTAAGATATAGGCTGTTCTTCCACGAAAGTCAATATAAAATGAAAGACGTTTACAAATCTCTGTAATGCGAAATTAGAGCGCAGCGCTTGAGGAGGAGGAGGGGAGCAGGTACGAAGGGGAAAGTATGCCCTCCTCCGTGCTCATCCCCCCCCTTCCTCCCAGTTTCCCCACTACATTTAGCTGGAAAATCGACGCCACGTGACTTCAACACTAATTCAGATTTCCTCTAGGGAAAATGACGTCACACGATTTCGTGCCACGTCACCCATGAACAAATTCAGTTTCTCCGTTAGACTTGGCGGAAAAATCAACGTGACGTGACCTTAACACCAATTCAAGTTCCGGCTAAATTTAGTGGGGAAACTGAATTGGTGTTGAGGTCATGTCACGTCAGTTTTACCGCTAAATTTAGCGGGGTTACGCCGACACCGCTATACGCGGAAACAGGCGCTTAAGAGCTGCACTCTAAAATTTAGGGACATATGAAGCGTATATGAAAGTTAAAAGTAAAACAAGTGTGACTCTATGTCACAAGTTTGTGTAATTTCAAAGCAAGATTGACTGAGTCGCATCACGGTGCAGACGTATTCTCGATAGAGTTCGGAACGATGGAACCTGCCAGTTATGAAGCGACTCATTTGAGGAAGTTCCCCTGCCTTCGGCGAGGCTTCGAGGCTTGAACTACAGGGAAAGACCAAACATTGTTCGCGTGTGACACGTTTGATGATGAAGGTTCACATGTCCAAAATGGATATAGGGGATGTTCGCTGGTGGCCATAGCCGAGTGCGTAGATGGTTAGCGCGTGCTAACGGCGTGCTTCCACAGAGAATTTGGAACGTGCATTCCGCGCACAACCAAGACTGCCGGCCTTGGGAGCGTATACGTTTGAGCTGGTTCTGAGCAATCCCACGGAACAGAGCATTCAAACATGGCGTCCAGTGAAGTCCCTCTAAGTGTGCGGTTCCTTGGCGTGCACTCCGGCATGCAGGTCCCTGATGCGGACGTCCGTGCTAGCCAGCGAGGCGGCCCCGTCGGGAGACCTGCTGCGGAGCAGCTGGAACCGCTCGTGCGAGTCCCTGCGGGTGCTGACGAGGCAGCAGCGGCGCATGTGCAAGCGCAACGCACCCTTCATGGACAGTGTGCGCCGGGGCGCCCAGCTGGCCGTGCTCGAGTGCCAGCACCAGTTCAGGGCGCGCCGCTGGAACTGCTCCACCATCAACGGCACCAGGATCTTCAGCAAGGCCGTCAGCGACGGTGAGCAATCGTTGTCGTTGCGAACAAAAACAAACATCATGAGTTTTCGAGATTTCTTTCAAAGCCGTCCTCACTACTTCCATGGGTTAAAAAATCTCAAAAACTACTCGTTTCTGGCATTTGTTTATTTATTTCATATTAAGGGGTTTATGACTGCGATACTGACTCTACTGCTGCAGGTACACTAGGCCTTTACGTGTAGAGGGCGACACAGTTAGCAATGGATTGCTTTTAGTCCGTTGCAACCTAAGAACGAAGGGCGAGGGTAAGACGGGCCGGGAAGGAGGAAGCAGACGGAACGCTGGAGAAGAGAGGGGGAAACCTCCTTCTCTCTTTAGCGTTCCGTCTGCTTCCTCCTCCCCGGCCCGTCTTACCCTCGCCCTTCGTTCTTAGGTTGCACGCGTCGTCATTCAAAGAGCGCTCCGATGACCACCAGAGACGAGGAAAGAAGGAGCTCCCCTCTTATCAGGACCCTCTTTTGTGCCTCCCGGATCTGCGCAGGCGTCGCTATCCTCCTCCCAGAAGATTAGAGAAGATTGACCCGTCACTCAAAATTCTTACAAAAGTAGCTTCCCTCTCCTCCTCTTACATGGTGGTCAAAAGTATGCGATGTGACGTCAGTGCAACCCATGTATAGGTGAAAACAAATGAAACCGGGAAAGCCTACGGGCACTGACAGAAAGAGAACGACAGGGCGTCCGACGTGCTTCCACTGCGCTCACGCGCCCGAAGTGCACGAGCCGCCGAGGCATTGTCGACGGTAGGAAGCTCTCGCTGGAGGCGGGACAACCGGAGCCCCTCCCTGCCTGTTCTTCTTGTCAGTGTCTATTAGCGGCGAGATGTTTCGGTGGCGCCCTCGTTGGGTTACCTTTCGTGACGTCATTACCTTGTGAACAACAAGTTCGATGGTGTTTGTAATGGGCATGGTGGAAGCCTGAAATAATAGCGCTCTCAAAGCAACACTGCTAACACCGCCAAAACTGAAGTTCTTACATTCCTCTTATTTCCGTCGATGAGAAATCCTTTGCTGACGTCTATAGTCAGCATTCGGCCAGTTGTGGTGCCGACCACAGCGACGCTTTTGATCGCGCACGTCGCCAATACGGTGTCGAGACAAATAAAAAAATGACCGCATCTCCACGTGGTGAATGATGTTGATTGGGGCGAAGCTCGGGTGGTGCTGATGATACTGATTTTGGTCATAGGTTTTGCTGCTTGCTGTCGGCGTTGACGCTTTGCCGCCGCTTCCCGAGCTCTCAACTCCGGGTCCGCTTGGCGTTTTTGACGCTGTGCGGCAGCTTCTCGCGCCCTGGTCTCCGGAGCAGCTTGCTGTCTACGTAGACGCTGAGGCGCTGCATGCTGAGCTTTTCGGTCCTTTTCATTCATGGCAGTAGGAGAATGTGTGGTTTTCTTCTTTTTCTTTTTTAAGCAGACAGATGGGATGGCATCTCAGAACCCCCTACTCTTTTTTTTTCTTCTTTTTCTTTTTCATAATTTTTTTTTCATCTTTTTTTTTAATTTTTTTTTGCCCTACACGAGCACGGAACCCTACGCCGTAGGGCACGTAGGGCACGTAGGGCACGGATCCCGTAGGCCCGTAGGTAGGCCGTAGGTAGGGCACGGATCACGTAGGGCACGGATCCCGTGCCCTACGTGAGCACGGGATCTCACGAGCAGAAGCACGAGCACCCGACGCCGGCCTACGGCGGACGGACACACGGACATGGCTAGCCCCTAAGGAGCTTCGCCCCTAAAAATTACACCATCTTCCCGAGGGGAACCATGGGGTGATGCGGAGCATCGTGTTGGTTCCGAGGAAAGAGTCAGTTGCGTGCTGACGTCGAGAGATGGCGCCACCGACTGCCCCAGCATACCCCTACGCGAGCCTTCGTCGCGGCTCGCGGCAGAGAAACTTGGAACGCTCGCCACTCTCCGTTTATTTTTTTTTCACACTTGAAGGAGAGGAGACTAGAGGAGGAGAGTTGCGCGTGCGCGCGCGGTGTGAGTAGAAGCGAACGCACGCGCAGTGCACGCAGCTGGTAGAGAGAGAGAGCGGAGAGAGTAACGCGCAGCTGTTGGAGAGAGGGAAGGAGGAGAGTTGCGCGTGCGTAGTGTGAGTGCGGACTACAAGGCCGCGGGACATAGACCCGAGCAAGAGATGCTCCGCATCTAAAAGTGGTCCCTTATTCAGAATCGAATAAGACTTCCGCGAAATACAAACTCCAATGAAGTTATGTCCAACAGCAGGGACCACTGACCTTGTTATTTTTTTATTTCGGATATTTTTTTTTTCGAGACTTCACTCCTTTTAATGGCCTACAGCGATTAGAATTTTGCCTGCCGCAAACGCTTCCAAGTATGATAGTCAAACGAATAACGGAAGTTTCCCCAATCATACTTTGCGCCAATTACTTCGAATATCTCGTGAAGCTCCCGGAGTCGTTGGCTTGTCGAATTACGGTAGGCCTCGAGGATCTGTTTCCAGTGCCTCCATGGGATGTTGCGCAGAGCCAGATATAGTCGAAGAGCTTAGAGTCGACATTTCTTTTCCTCAGACAAAGCTGGAGTTCTTTAGGTGCATGGCCAACTTTGCATAGCGTTAAAAACTCCAAGGACACGCGCACGATTGCTGGGTTTGCATTTCTTTTCTCTAGCGGCTTCATATTATATGGGGCCAACCATGGTTGTACGGGGAAAAGGCAAGGTGTAACTGGCACGCTATTTCTCGCTTATTGAAACAATATAAATGTTCTCGCCTCGAAAACTTGAGATTGCAGCATCTTCAGATTTTCACATATATAGTATGTAAGTATAAGGGGGAAATAAGCTTATTATTTTACAGCGTGGGCGGACTAGCTGACATGTGAATAGACGAGGAAGGTACGACTGTAACTATTCAAAATACGATTTCACATCCCATATATTTTACCTTCCTGCACTCCATCACCTGACAAAAAAAAAGAATAAAAAAAGTATACGAATCATTATTGTTAAAAAAGAAACGATTGGTTATGCGCCTATATTGTGTCTTAATCGTTGAAATCTCAAATGGGCCGCAGTGTGGCCATCTTAGCTGCATGCAAAGGGGCACCGTGGCGCGACTGGCGACCCGCGTCCATTGACTTGACAGGCATTCCACAATTCGCAACGGGTCACCCTCAAAAAAAAAAAAAGTTTTTTTTTCTTTCCCGGAAAGAAGAGAGTTTGCACCGCCGAAACGCTCAGTCTCTGCCCAAATGTAGCACTATATAGCTGTTCGGACCGGATGCCATAGTTTTGGAACTAACTAACCGTTATATTGTTTTGTGCAAAAGTTATACCTTTTAATGAAACTGAAAGATGGGACCCATTCTCGGAAGATCGCAACATTGAGCCCCATGAATGGTAAGCTTTGTCGGCCACCCTTTTCTCTCATCGCAAAGTTCTGGAAAATCGCTTATAACTTTTGAATACCATAACGGTTCGTTCCGAAACTTGGGCATCTGGTTAGGACCTCTAGCGCTACAAGGAAGGAGCACACCTCAGAGAGTATCTCCAGACTGTCTTTTGTGTGATGTTTTAGCAGTGTTAGCGTGGCTTCAGCGATCACCTGCTTGCAGGTACGCGTGAGGCGGCGTTCGTGCACGCCCTGAGCGCGGCGGCCCTGGCGCACGAGGTGACGCGGGCCTGCAGCCAGGGGCGCTTGGAGGACCGCTGCGGCTGCGACTTGTCGGTGCAGGGCAACTCGGCCGAGGGCTTCAAGTGGTCCGGCTGCTCGGACAACGTGGCGTACGGCGTCGCCTTCTCCAAGAGCTTCGTGGACGCCAGGGACCTGAGGGCGGCCCGCTCCACGGCCAATCCCAGGGCCCTGGTCAACCTGCACAACAACAACGTGGGACGAAAGGTGCGTTCCACTAGGAAAACGGTACACTTGCAAAAGTATCAAAACCGATTCAATGGTTGTCTTGAAAGTTAAACACCTTTCTTTTTTTAACTTCTAATTTATCTTTCTTGTTATCTGCCAGGGCACCACTTCCTCTCCAGGCTTTACTGGGCAGACATGTTCAGTACACGTGCTGTCTTCCAGTATTGGTGTATTTTACCGCCTTTCGTTTTGTATAAATACGTGACCGACATGACTTCCCCGTGACGTCATCGCTCCGTATCACTGTTCAACCCTACACTTACTATAACCAAGAAAAATCAAATTCCGTGGTGGTAAGTATGTGCCGCAGAAAGTATACGGGCGTAGCAGCAAAATCCTCTACAATGACAGCTGATGCGATGTCAGCGAAATAAGCCACGCATAGATATCATACGCACGCCTTCTTAAGGGCTATACACTCGTTCCGTTCAGGTCGTCCGCTCTCAGATGACTCGCCAGTGCAAGTGTCATGGCGTGTCCGGCTCCTGCGAGCTGCGCACCTGCTGGCGGGAGCTGCGTCCCTTCCGCTCCGTGGGCGCCGTGCTCCGGGACAAGTTCGACGGCGCCACCGAGGTCCAGGTGAAGCGGCGGAGCACACCCGGCACGCGGTCCTCGTCCGTGCCCCGGCCCCTCATCGTGCCGGTGAACCCACTGGTGCGCCAGGACGGCACCGACCTCCAGTACCTCCGCTCGTCGCCCAACTTCTGCAAGGTGAACCCCGCCCTGGGCTTCCTGGGCACGCGGGGCCGCCGCTGCCTGCCGGAGCCGGGCTCCACGCCGGAGTCCAGCTGCCAGGTGCTGTGCTGCGGCAGGGGCTTTGTGACGCGGACAGAGCGCATCGCCGAGCGCTGTGACTGCAAGTTCTACTGGTGCTGCGAGGTTCGGTGCGCCACTTGTGTGCGGGAGATCAGCGTCAGCACGTGTCGTTGAGGACTGTTTTTTTCTTTTCTTTCTTTTGCCGGTGTACATGTTTGTGGTCGGATTCCGAAAATGACGTAGGTGGACTGTAAACCGCTATGGTCTGTCTGAAGCAAAATGCCCGCTGGGTTTCGACGGCTGCGATTGGGACGCTCACGAGCGCGAGAGATGTGTCTGTGACTACAGTGAAATGTACTGCGGAGACTGGACGCTTCATCATATAGGCAGTTTCATATGTAGATTTTTGTCGAAGCTTTGAAAAGGGAGGGACACTTCTACGGGCGTGTTGCCCGTATGAGACCAAATGAAATTACCTGTGCGTGAAGAAAACACGTATATTTGTCAGTGAGGTATGGTGAGGAACGTTGAAGCACCCACTAACAAAACCTACACTGTGGCGCGTAAAAAAAAAAGGTGTTTTTGATAGTACAGAAAACTCTAGGTGAAGAAGTCCTCCAAAGGACCAGCGGAAATTTGCATCGCTGCTGAAGTTCACCTTTGCTTCGAAGTGGACCATCTGAAGCTCACACAATCAAGATTGACCCCGACGCGCTGGAAATGAACTATCGGACTATTTATCCTTCACATTCATTGTGTTGAGAGGTTGGGAGAAAACGCCCACTTTCATTGTCAAGATCGTATCCACTTTGAGTCATTCGATTTTCGATGTTCATCCTGTGCCCTTCTATTTATTCGTGTGTTTTAGAATGCCCCGTGGTCTAGCGATGTCCCAAGAATCGCAGAGAGTGACGAAAAAAAAAATTAAAAAGAGTCTGAGGTGTTTGTTATGAAATAGCAGTCTGTTTAGCGCGATGACTGTGAATTCGTCTCGAATTGTACGCGGTGACCATTTCTGTTTTCACTGTCTCGAGTGTAGAGCTTCTAGTGTACAGTTACGCTATGAAACGCCAGTGCGTTTACTTCGCGTCGAGCACTCGGAGAACATATAGCGTGACGCTCACATGCTCCTGTCATGCTCAAGTGTCACATTAAAAGTTTTAACTTCAAGTCGAAACTTTTTTTTTAACTTTGTTTTTTACCGAGCGAATTCGTGAATTGCAGCGATTGGGTCTCCGAGGTCTCTGCCGGAAAGTCAATGCACGGACATATTTTTAGACTTAGAACTCGTCGCCGCACGTTTCTAGCAGTTATTAGGTGCACAGACACGTAGTGTTAGCTCGACTATAGCACTGTTTAGAGAACGCGTAGTTGAATAGAAAAATAAGTTTTGAAATCTCGTTCTTGGAGTTTATCGTTCAACGTTAAGCGTATACAAGGTCTCGTCATTTTGTTCGAAACAGTGCGATGAATTTTGTTTAAACGTCACGAGCGGTATGCTCCGGTTCAACTTGCGATGGATCGCGGCGGGCGCTACGCGAACCATCCCAGCCAGTCCAGCTCTGTGAATCTATCAAGTGGTTTGACACTCGCCCGACACTGGACTGGTTTCGATGGCATATGGTATACGTCCTCGGCGATCCAGCGCAAGAGGAAAGTGAGTTTAGCACGAGGAACAATGATCACTTGAGCTCACAAAGGGATTTCATGCAACTTTCTCCCGAGCTGCAATTTTGAAGACGTCGTGGTGACGCGTCAGCATTTATTGGTGGAACAAACGTGAGGTATTTTGATGCATTTTTAACGATACTTTTCTATCACATGGCGTTCTCTTGATTTTTAAGAGTTTGCGCGCATATATTTCCTGGCAATAAAATGCAAAAAGAGTTCTACTTCCCCGTTGCAGTGTTTCTACTGTACCATACGTTATATATTTCATAGATGAAATGGGTGCTCCCATGAGCGCGTGACTTTTTCGATTTTTGTTGCGTGAGTTGTCATGCTGGGTATGGACACGGCAACCAGCAGCTAAAAATAGACCTTTCCGGAATTATGTGGTGCTCCCAGCGTCTGCTTCATGCATTGCGACGTGCCGATGTACGGTACGTGAAATAATCCTAGAAGTGAAGACGAAGTTGACGTTGGTTTAACAGTTCGTGATTTCAGAACCCAGAGGAGGCAGAATGAAAGCAAAACAGAGCATGTGATAACCTTCTTTTTCATTCGCTTAATTTTTTTTGGTGTGTTTTGAGCTTTTAACAATAAGAAAGAATGAATCGTGCCGCTACCAGGATGTACGAAACAGCCCCACGATCAGTGCCACTAAATGAGCTACGCTTCAGAGTAACGACATTTAGCCATAGATAGTGTCTTAAGATCATGGTTGCCAGTTATCTGAAGCTTTGTCTGAAATTACACTAACGCTTTACCGTCCACCACAAATGTTTAAACAGTTCGCGACAGAGCAAAGCAATATCACGTGACCTTCCTATAGCACCGAATCTAATGCTGAAAAACTCGCACTTTTGAATCATGACGATCGGCAGTTGCGTCTGCTCTGCCCACGACCATGTCGGGGAACGGAGTGCCGATACTCTAAGCGCAGCTCATTTAGTGGCTCTAATGCTTGTATTCAACCGTGGCACGTGCAAAATCGAACGTTACACCGCCACGCGGATGGTGCACCCAGCATAAATTGGTCGCGTCTTGAGTAAGTCTTGCGGACGCGCTTTACGCCCTCTGCCCCAGAGCAACGGTTTTTTGGCTCGGCGGTATAACAAGGCATGTGACAACATACCGTTGGATATTGCAAGGGGGATCGGCGGCCGAGTGGGCTATTATACCCCGTTTCACCTTATGTTGTACCGCAGAGAAGGCTAGAAGCGCGAGCTCATTGCGTTGGCAGCCGCTCTTATGTCACGAGAGC
>JAZHYW010044472.1:0-54482 GCA_037355805.1 Ixodes ricinus | reverse complement strand
GGCTGTATGCTGTATGAGGGGGAGAGGAGGTCCCAGCAAAATGGAAGATTTCGGGTTGGGGGGGGGGGGCGAAATCTCCCATTTTGCTGAACCACCACAAGCACGAGAACACACGCTCGCTGCTTTGAAACGTTCTCCCGCAGACCGAGCACTCGCGCTAGAAATGTACTTCTCAAAGCCAACAGCGCGGGGTAGCTCGTGTTTGTTGCTTTGGCCGCAATCTGAGCTTTCGAAAGCGTCGCTGTAGTCGGCCTTCAACCAATAAACGGCTCTGCCTTCAACTAAAGCCCCTCTATCCTATTCATTCTTGTGGAAATGCTCGAGACACGTGCCGCGCGCCCTTCTGGGAAGAACATGCCGTCTCAAATCTAGCTCAGTGCTGCGCTGTGCCGCCATGATCTTCCCAAGGGCGCTGCACGTTGCACGTGCCTCGTGCATCGAAGCACCTTGCGCTACTTTTGAAACATCAAAGGGCTTTACCTTCAACGGCTGGCCGAATGCTGACTATGACGTCAGCATAGGATTTCTCAGCGACGGAAATAAAAGGAATGTAAGAACTTCAATTGTGACGGTGTTGGCATCAGAGCGCAATGATTTCAAGCTTCCACAATGCTCATCACAAACGCCATCGAACTTGTTGTTCGCAAAGTAATGACGTCACGAGAGGGAACGATACGAGGGTGCCACCAAAACATTTCGCCTAGGGTGCGTACATGTCTGTCTCAGGGCAGAGCCGTCTCAGGGTGAAGACCTCCATTGTTGCCCTGAATTTGCCAGCGCGTGACGCTCTCGCGCACTCGGTGCGTGACTTGGGCGGTAAAATAGCGTCTATGCATTAGCCAAAGCTAAGCGCTCGAGCTGAGTGACACCGGATTCCGCGCAGTTCAAAATGCATAAAAAAACGATTGATTGGCAAGCAGAAGCGCGCGTGTGTATGAAGGCACTCCAATCTCGCCGCTAATAGCTTACGGGTGCCGTAGAGTTCTCAGAATCAACGTGCGACATGCAACGCACGCACGTATTCCGACTGAACAATAGAAAGTTCTACGTTTCGATACCTTCGATAACGATGGGACGCATGCTCAAAGGAGTCCGCGTAGTATCGGGTATCGTTATCGGAGGTATCGGAACGATCTACTGAAACTCTATTGTGTAAAAAGCGCGCGTTACGAATAGACCGATCTCACCAAGCTTTTGGCGCATGCGCGAGGCAGCCATAACTTTAGTTCCAGAGGGGCCAGGCAAGAGTGCACGAGACGGCTCCTGCCATTCCGTGCCCTACACACGAGAAGCCCCAGTGAGGTTGTCGCACGCGCAGAAAGACTAAAGTTCCCTCGATGCATTGCGGCAGCGGTGGCGTAGTCAAACTGGCTGGTGACATCGGTCTATTGAAAAATGCTCGGAAAACCGATTACAATAAAGTTGAAAAGGAAAGAAATGGATATATAATTTTGTAAACCATTTGCGCTAAAGACGATAGACAGTTCCCAGCATGATACTTCGAAAATGCAAAAAAAAAAACGAAAAAAGTTTAAATTGCTATTTGGAGCGTCGGAAATTAGGCGAAAATCAAAACTGGAACATATGATGAGTCCTAATTCTTCAAATACCTGAGTATGATAAACATTTTTAATATTCATCCTAATGCAGATGGTCCATTGCTTCGTGGCCTACATCGTGAGTCGAGTGGTATCATATCCCCGATATCATATCGGCGGGAACACCGCCCCCTGCGATATGCATGGATGGAATAGGCAATATTTGTTTTCGCCCGCTTCTTCCCAGCCACTTGACATTTGCATATCACGTATGCCGTACCTTCGGCCCCTGGTCAAATGAAGAGACAGATAACGTTTATACGACGCAGCAATGTCTACTCGTCTTTGTCTTTGTGATTCCATTTCCACTCGTAAATGGATACAAAAAAAAAAGAATTTAATGGCAGCGTTAAGACCGTTTGTGACGGCTTACGACGAGATTAGAGTAACTGCATATGCTCCGCTTGTGGACCCTATTCGCTCTTTCTCGCCTGTTTCTCGCGTGAGTTGAAACCTGGTGGTGCCACATGTGCAAATAGCCCCCCCCCCCCCCCCCCCCCCACACACACACACACACTTTTCCGGTTCTGAACTAGACGGCTTGTTTCGCAGTATTTGCAGAAACCGAATATACGCGATATTATAGTCACCCTCTCTATATACCGCGTGCCGAGGCATCATAGCCACTGGCACACTCCCCTTCCGGTTCATGTATATCTCCTAATTGTTTGCTCATCATTGCTTTATAATAAGAGCGAATTAAGTCTGTGGCCATTTCAGAAGTAGTAGTTAAAAAAAGTTGAATAAACCACTTTTAAAAGGTATATATACCCTTTAAAAGCGGTTTATTATGCTTTTTTTTAACTACTGTACTTCTGGAAATGTTTACTTATAGCATTGTCAGACTTAATTCACTCTTATTATAAAGGAATGATGAGCAGCCAATTAGGAGAATATACGTGAACCGGAACAGGGCCGAGGCTACCCAATAGCTGCAGCGCCACTGAGTTTGTTGCCGGTCAAAAAAGTGCGAATACAGCCTGGACGAAATAGCACTCTGGCGGCTTCTATCGAAAAGCCCTGCAACTGTTCCAAACTTCGTATAGTTCCTAATGCGGTGTACGCATCATTCTTTCCCTGTGGGCTTGAAATGGTTCTATTAATAACGTAAGCGAAAATTTATCATCAGTAGTGCGTAGATTTGATCTCACAAATACTGCAGATCCCGCAGTACCATGCATATAGATGGCGCGAGTGAGTTCTCGGTGCTCTTACGTCGTAAACCGTCGCAAGCGGTCATAGCGCAATCAATCAGTCAAACGCAAAGTTCGAATAATCGCAGCGGATACTACGGACCATCGGAGCCAATCCAGCACCGAGAGCACGTCACGTGACCTCCCCGTTAGGAGTAAGCGACGCGCAGAGCAGAAAGTCACGTGGTACGCTCACCTGCCGACTTGTGGCAATGAGTCGTAGCTTGCGCTGCGCTGTCACAGCGCTGTGGTGGCGAACCTCAGATCGCGGCCCGGTGCACGCGTCACTACGAAATTCGCTCGAGTTTCGGGAGTTTAGACAAAATTTACGCTATATATTTACTGATGTTTGTCCGACCAAAAGGATCCCGAGTATCATTATATAGAGCGCTTCATTGAGTGGATTAATCGAAATATCGTTTAATCCACTCAACTAATGTCGTTTCTGATCATCCACTATAATGTTCGTGCCTTCGTTAGGGAGTTTTCGTAGACCGTTTTCCCCACGTTCCCCACTTCCGCTACTCTCGCCGCAACGAAGACGCCATTACTGCGCATCCGCGGCGCTAGCCTTGCCTGCCGAGTCGCGGATCTCGTAGCGGGTTGCGGAGAACGTTTCGGGACAGCGAAACGATCGGCGAAAACTCCCCGTTGTTACGTTCGTGAACGACGGTCAGCGTTAGATCGCGCCTCAGTTGCACGTGTTGCGGCGGGAGCACCGGTCAAAGCTATCCGCTCGCCCTCCTTCGCAGTTAACCTGTCACCGACCCCTCCCCTTCTCTATTTATACGTCATACTTACCCTCGTGCTGGGTACTTCAGAGTGGAAAGTGGCAAAAGGTAACGCTGAAGCAGTCCATATGGGTCACCGGTATAAATATTCGAACTTGTGGTCGCTTGATAAGTCCTTCGAGGTTTCGAAAAAAAAATAGAAGCTGCATGTACCTGCCTCTTTGTTAAAAGTCTAAGTCCCTTTGAATCGGTGAATCAGGCAGCGCTCTTGGGTCACAAGCGCATATGCCACGCGCGGAGAATCGCGAACTGATTCGCCGCCGACCATAAAGGTCCCTTAGCTAGGATAAAAGGAACTTTTATGATCGTGTAAAATAGAGTACTAAGGCGCTGTCAATTTTCTAGAAAGCTTGTCTTTTATTTCCTATAGTACTAGGCCATCAAATTATTTTGTTACTTTTCTTTCCTATCTTGTGACAGTTGGGATTCTGGATGTTTCCCCACAAAAGGCCGGTCCTGAACGGTTTGATTCAAGAGCTCCTCGAGGTCTGACTTCGAGGACCAAAAAGAAACTCAAATGATAAGTAAGAACATTTCGTTGATACATTCCCCCGGCTGTTTCGTTCATGAAAGCCAGCCCTGTCGAACTTCCATAGGAATATATGTGTATTAATTTTCAGCATGTTGCGCTTCCGGCCGCGGCATATCACGTCTGACATCCATCTTGAGACTGCCAGTCTCTTTATTTTGAATCGCTCTCCTTTATTTCTACTCTTAGCGCCTTTATCGCCGCGCTTCTGGCTGTTCTTTTCCGGAAGGACTTGATCCTTGAACTAGGCGTGAAAACTATTCAGCCTTTCCCAATAGCCCATTTATCTTTCCCAGCTCTTTCTTCGGAGCACACGCGCGCTTCTGTTATACTCGGTTTCCCTACGGGGTTTTTTCCCCGTCAGATCGTGGAATGATAGTCAGGAATCATATCTTTTTTTAATATGTTTATGTAAAAAAATGTATGCTAAAGTCATGTTTTTGGAAGGAGCGTTCAGCTATATGCGAACGCCGTAACTAATTTTCTTCAGGGGAAAGAACATTTCGAAGATTGAGGTGTGGAGATTGCTCAGAAACATGCATGTAGTAATAATTTCTATACTTATTTTAGGAAATATTTCCGACATGTACACATAATATTAAAAATTACAATGAAGGAATTTTATGCAAAAACATTTACGAAACACGTCATATTAACACGTTTTAGAGACACATTCACAAATAGTTTACCGAAAAACTACTTCATATAAAATGGGGCAAAATAAATCAAAATGATCATCTTTACATGAACTTTACAAATATATGAGAAAATATGATTAGTCAATATTGTAGTTATGTTATCAATGCAAAAACGCAGCTCATTTCTCTAAATGTGGCAAAATGGCGAATAGATATGTAAGAAAAGCTCCACTTTTGTTTTTAAGCCCGTTCACAGCGACTTGCAACTAGCTTCGAGGACAAAACATTGAACAACATATGGCCTCCTTAGAAACGACAACAAACCTCCATTCAAATTATCTGCCGCACGACGCCGGCTCTAAAAAGACATTTTATAGAACCGACAAAGGCTGTACAATAGTAGGCTGCGCATGCCCTATATATCTATAATCAGTGGCGTCACGAGGGTCAGTGGCACCCGAAACCGGTAGCCCACCGCGACCCCCCCCCCCGACACCCCCCCCTTCCCGCTCTCGTGGCCCGCCGCGACACCCCCCTGAGCGCTGCATCCGCGGGCGGTCCGCCCCCCCCCCCCCTTTGTGACGCCAGTGTCTATAATGTTAGTGTATTTAATATTTTTCAACTATGCCCACCATGTTTGTAATTGAAATAGTACCTGTAAATTTATTAATCATAAGGATGAGTACTAAAGTAACTTTAGACAATTATGATCAAACACTTCTTTTTTTCCTAAATTTTTCCTTAAAGGAGCGGTGCAACGATATTCGGCTGGAATGTTTTTCACTTTACACGAGCTTACTGGCACTAGTGGACCTCAAGGATACTCACATGCAACGCCACTGGCCAAGAAACTCCTTTGTCGCGGTGTAATTTCAAGGACAAAAGCGATCACTTTCATTCAATCTCTCCTTTGCAAAATTTGATGACGTAACGTGGGGATCGCAAAACACCCTGATGACGATATTTGAATGCGGTTCATAGATTGGACCCGAGCATTGCGTGGGCACTCGATTTGGGCTCGTGATAATTCCCAGCTCGAGAAGCATTCGGGTAGTGGCCCGTGTCCAATCGCTGCAATGACGACAATAGCCGAGCCATAACAATGTCGGGAACTCAGCGCGTGTCCTGTGCTGCCAACCCCAGCGCGTGGCTATGATCAACATTGGAGGCATATAATCGGCTCTATATCACGTGGCCGCTTGTTCTGGCTGCGAGCTGAGGGAATGAACGCCGCTCGTTTTTCTTTATTTTTTTCTGGGACTTCTATTGCGTGGGGTGAAAAACAAACGCGTGTTTTATAGCTCATTAACGTCAGGGATCCGTTTTAAGTGCGGTATTTGTGCAAAGGCAAAATTGTTGCATCGCCCCTTTAAGCAGGAACCAATATTATATACACCCTTTTTCTGTGCGATTTATACTTTTCGCAGGAACGATTTGGCCCGAGTTTTGTAAAACACGCCGTATGTATAGCTGAGTGCTTCTCCCAAGAACATGACTTTACGTGTAGCGTATATTTTAAAGAAATATACAAAATATCATCCGAGCCATCACTGTATGAACTGACATGGAAACACCCAACAACAAAACCCTCGTGGTTGTCAAGTTCTATCTGTATTCCATTGGGTGCGCATGGATACTTAGACAGGGTTAGCTGGTTTGTTTGTCGTCGCACAATGTTGAACACCAAGATACCGACTCTCCAGATACTACATCCCTCGCCTTGTTTTCGCGGTAATAGACGTTCCTCGTTTGAGGGCTTTGGGTTTCACGGTAATGTGCAGTACAGAGTCAGACAGTTCTCAACTGCCGGCAGCAATGGCGTCCGCCTACTGTCCTTTGTGGGCGAATGGCCCGAGGGTCTTAGGAGGCAGCGCAAGAAAACACAAATATAAAACTAACTAAGCTGAGAATAGCATGACTTTCTGTACCCTACGATAGAAAATGCCTCCTTGGAGCAGACGTCGTGCGGCAAAGCCCATATAACGAGGACACGCTAACTTAATTTGAGTGAGGATTTGTTGTCGTTTTTCTTTATAGGAGGTCATATGTTACTGAATGTTGTGTCATCACAGGTTACTTCAAGTCACTGTAAACGGTTAAGGAGAGCATAAAGACAATAAAAAGTCGAGCTTTTTAAATATTAACCTGCAATTTTGCCACAAAGAAACGAGCCGCGTTTCTGCAATAATAACATAACTATAATAAAACCTAAGCATATTCTTCTTATATATTCGTAAAATGTATTTAAAAATGATCGTCTTATATACTTTGCGTCATTTTATATGAAGTATTTCGTCGGTAAACAATTCGTGACTGTGTTTCTAAGACGTGTTAATATGACATGTTTTGTAAATGTTTTAGCATAAAATTCCTTCATTGTAATTTTTAATATTATCTGCACATGTCGTAAACCTTTCCTAAAATAAGTATAAAAATTATTACTTTGACGGCTGTCGAAAGTACCACAGCGAAACTTCAGCAATTTCCACGCCTCCAGCTCCGAAATTTTTGTATATACGGGAGAAAATTAGCTACGGCGTTCGCATATAGCTGAATACTCCTGCCAAGAACATGACTTTAACATATATATTTTTTACATTAATATGAAACAGAATATGATTAGGGCCATCATTGCACGATCTGACGTGGAAACACCCTACAGCGGGTGCGTCTTGCTCGGGCAACGTATTGGCATTTCCTCATGGTGTAAAAAGCATAGGGCTGGCCCATTTGAACGTCCCGCTCTTTCGGAAGCAGACGACCATGACCTTTCGCGCTCGTTCCTCGAGACAAAACGGCCCGTGAAAGCCGAGCACAAAACTCTGCGTCACGAGGAGTGCACTAAAATGCGAGAATGTGGCGGAGTGACGTGCAATGGCGTTCACCACTCACCAGGACGGCGATATTGGCGGGAAACAAGTTTTGGCCGCAAAAACAACGCCGCGTACGCGCGTTAAAAGCGTCGGGCCCGCGACAATAATCGCACATAAAACCGGTGTGAAGATGACCGGTTCCGATAGGGCCGTAAGCAAATCTACGAGGTAGCATCCGTTTACGCGAGAACCACTGGCGGCTGTTTATTTAAGCCTCCCTCAAACCTGGGGAGTGTGTGGAGTCAGAAAAGAAGCCGCCCTTACCGCGTGTGTCTAGTTGTGTTGTCAAAAAGGCGCGCGTGGGTGACGTGCTCAAAAGAGGGCAAATCAGGGGTCCTAGATTTGCCCCACGGATTTACTACGTGAAGGAATCCCAATACGCGCCCCACGAGCGTCAAGCTTCACCGCTTTGCACGGCCGCGCGCATGTAGCTTCACCGCTTTGCACCGGCGCGTGAGTCAAGCTTCCCCGCTTTGCACCGGTTCGCTCGTCAGGCTTCACCGCTTTGCACCGGCGCGCGCGTCAGGCTTCACCGCTTTGTACAGGCGCGCTAAAAGCTTCACCGCTTTGCACCGGTGCGCGCGTTCGGCTTCACCGCTTCGCACCGGCGCGGGCGTCAAACTTCACCGCTTTGCACCGGGGCGCGCGTTCGGCTTCACCGCTTCGCACCGGCGCGGGCGTCAGCAGCACCGCTGCGCGTCAGGCCGCTTTGCACCGGTGCGCCGGCTCCCGCTTACGGCGCTTCACCGCTTTGCACCGGTGCGCGCGTCAGGCTTCACCGCTTTGCACCGGCGCGGTCAGGCTCCACTGCTTAATACGCGCCGAGGCCACTGCTTTGCACCGGTGCGCGCGTTCGGCTTCACTCAGCTTCTGCACCGGCGCGGGCGTCAAGCTTCACCGCTTTGCACCGGTGCGCGCGTTCGGCTTCACCGCTTCGCACCGGCGCGGACGTCAAACTTCACCGCTTTTGCACCGGTGCGCGCTGACAAGCTTCACCGCCTTGCGCCGGCGCGCGCGACAAGCTCACCGCCCTGCAAGGCGCGCGCGTCAAGCTTCACTGCTTTGCACCGGTGCGCGCGTCGGGCTTCACCGCTTTGCCTCAGCGCGCGCGTTAAGCTTCCACTTTGCGTCGGCGCGCGCGTCAAGCTTCCACTTTGCGTTGGCGCGCGCGTTAAGCTTCACCGCTTTGCTCTGGCGTGCTAGGAGCAGCAGTACACACGAGGAAGCTCTGGGTTAGCACAATGGGCAGGCAAGAAATTTTGCTTTCTAAAGCCTTGACTTCGCGGAGCAAATAAGCTGTGCAAAAGCAGTGAATTTTGACAGGCGGCGTTTGCTCTGCGCGTGGCATCAAAACAGTGGCTGTCGCGCCACGTGTAAAGCGAACATACCACCAAACAAATTCTGCCAGTTCTTCGTCACCCATTTGTGTTATGGAGTCCAGCCTTTGAATGCTGAATTCCATGGAGGGAATCTTGGTGACTTTAGTAAAATTGATGGCATCTGTGGCTAGATTAGAAAGCTGTCACTGCAGGTTTGCTCGCCAGCTTTCTCGAAAGAACGAGACGTTCGCAGCGTCTAGCGGTCTAAAGAAGTAGTGAAAGTAGGTCCAAAACACACAAAAATCGCCAATGGGCAACATGTTTCCTTTGTGCGTGGTGCAACAACCGCCAGTTCTGATGCCGCGTGCAGAGGAAAGTCCAGTGGGCAAAGTTTGATGCTTCTTCGCAGCATATTCACTACATAGGATGTCTTTAGTCACAATTATAAACAGTTTGCCTAAGCTGTGCATGGGCACCACCATAATTGACCTTCAGTTTTGGTTTCCTCTTATTCCGTTCACTTTACTTCACCATTATCACAGCAGGACATGTGCCATTTAAAATTTTACTGTGTCCCTTCTTCCCAGCATAGGCCTTTGTGGATGCTCGTTAATGCCCGCTTCAAAAGCTCAGCATCTCGGTAAAACAAGAGGCCAGCAATGGCGGCTGTAATCTGGTGCGTGTGGAAGGCGTCTATAGATCAAGCAACTAATTAAAAAAAATGCAATGCCGCAAGAAAAGGTAGTGCTATTTTTGAATAAATATAGATCTCCATAGCCGTGATAGTTCACATGAAATAGATTACTGTGCAAGAAGTGCTTCCTGTCTCACCTATAGTCTATGGATCAGCAAGTTATCAGTTGATACATTTGACAGAACTAAAGGCTTCTAATGCAGTCACCTGACAAACCTATCAATAGGCTCCCACTACTTTAACATCAAGTCAAGCAAGTGATAACAATCATCATAAAAACAAAAACATTAGCTAATTGCATCAATTATGTAAGCAGTTCATTAAAATACTTTTGCTGTAAGTTCCAGTGTCATCCAATGCCACTGTTGCTGCGTTTTCTGTGTACTATTTGCTTGATGACACCAGTGCCACTGTAAAACCAGTATCCTAGTTTGTCTTTGTATCATGTCCACCAGATCATAAGGGCAACTTTGACAAATAAGTTGTCTTTTAACATCTGGTGCTAATCAGGAGCATGGTTTGTCGTCGATCGTCGCTGAGGTGCAAAAGAATGCACGAAAAGCCTACTAATTTTGTACTCTTTTGTAACATATACCTCAGCTAAAAGTATATTCTTAGTACAATTTAATATTCTTTCAATATCGATTTATGCTTTTAATACACATTTAGTGTTCAACGTTTCAGCAATGCATTGTCTACACAGAAAAGTATATTCCAAATATATTACATGTGAAACTACAAGTATAGCTTCAGCATACTTTGTGTTGTATTTTGCAAGAAGTACAAAATAAATACATTTTTACTAGCAGCGTTTGCACTTCTCGCTATGGTGAAGGGAGGCAGACTGCACTAGATGCAGGGCAGGAATTCGATAACAGGAGAAACTAGAAGCCTGCTGCAGGAACTTATGATAAAATGGAGAGGAGCAATTGGTGGCCAAGCTCAGTGAGTAGCAATCTTTACTTGAGCAAGTGCCACTGTCCAGGAAGGGGGTAAGCATGTCAGGCTGGAGCTAATAAACTTTCTGAACCAAGACGTAGTGGAGTGTACCTTGTAGGGGGGTGGTACTCAGTTGGCCGAACGAAGTTGTAGTGAACGAAGTCACACCCGAGTTTTAATCAAGATAGTGTAGCGAATGGTCAGCCACCGCAAAGTGACGTGTAAGAGTAGTGCCAGGTACGTAGACTGAGGCAAAAAAATAAAACGAGCAATCTCAAACTGTGTAGCTGTGTTTGAGACGTGTTTTGTCCTTTTTCCTCAGTCTCGGGTTTCAGTATGTTGATTAGGAGGCTTCAAGACGGCCATCGGAAGAGAGAGATCAATACCCAAAATAGAGACCGCTACCCATACAGCCATGTCATGTATGTTTCAGAAACGGCAATTTATTAACATGAAAATGAAATGGTAAGACATTGTAATGTGGGTGCCTGGACGACCTGGTGATGTCATAAAGCTGTCACATCTCCCCACACTGAGAAATGATGACGGGAATCTTCGGCTTGTTGTTGGGGCCAATGGGAACATTCTCAATTTTCCGCATCACCAAAAGGCCGTCTAGAATTCGTCCTGCAACAAAAGATCATTTTAAAACAAAATGAGTTTCATCTACGATCCTGTAAAATTACGATCAATTTCAAGATCATTCCAAAAGACAATACGCTAATAGCAGAATTTGAACAAGTCGTTTACCGAAAACTACATGCTTTCCATCAAGAAAATCACATCTGGCACACGTGATGAAGAACTGACAGCCATTGGTGTCCTTTCCACTGTTAGCCTGCGACCAAAAACAAAGAAGCTTTACCACTGCAAAGTTTAATTCAAAACATCTCGGCATTCCTTTTTGAGCTTGCATGAATCGACAGAAGGGCAAATAAATTAAGGATTTACCATGGACAAAAGGCCTGGGGCATCATGCCTCATTTTGAAGTTTTCGTCACTGAAGGAGCCTCCGTAGATGCTCATAAGTCCCATGCCGTCCCCTGAAATGAGACACGTGTTAAATATTTCTCGCCAAACTGACTACGTTGGGCAACTCACATTAACAAAGTCCCCTCCTTGAATCATGAAGTCCTTAATGACCCTACAGGTGCAAACATCCACGTGAGCTCATTGCACAGTGTTAGGTAACATCCATAAAATTTCAAGAGAAAGGTTGATTCGCGCTAAGTTCCACCAACTTGATGCGAGACAAGGACAGCACTCTTTTGGTGCTCAAAGTTAGTCTCAGCTGACATATCCATTTAGTGGTTGCTGATAGTCTGACAGTAAAAAAATACGTGAACAGTTGTTTACGACGTGCCTCAAAGAAAACAAGATGTCATCACGTTAGCTTACCGATGAAAATGTGGAGCCTTTGTAGCCTATCGGAACACCATCTTTCTTGTATTCACCGGTGCAAAATTGCCTGCAGAAAAGAAACGCGCAACAGACGTGGCATGAATTTTATGCAGCTTACGTAATGGACAACAGTAATGGCGCAATGAATTGATAATTAAAATAAGACTATTCATGACGAGCTACCTGAAATTCTCGGTTGTTCGAGGGACGACATCCGAGAAAAGTTCCATTTTCATCCGTCCCACCTCCTATCAAACGGGGAAAAAAAAATCCATGGTTTTTACAAAAAAAAAATGTTTAACAAAGGTTTTAAAACTCAACCAACAAGTTGTCACTGGTTACTTTTCGATGGTCTGCATAATAAATGAAGAACTTGAAGCAAAAACATTGGCACAAAATCACGCCGCTACAGCGTAGTTGACATGTGGACGCAGTGCGTCTAAGTTCAATACACTGCGTTATAGGCTGTAAAAACAAACAAACGAGGCAGCATCGATCGCTTGCTCTTGGAACAAATACTTACCGTGGAACCAATGGTAATATCAAAGAACACCACAGGATTATTCGGGTGCCGAAGTTGTTGTTGAAGTTGGTTCCAGTTCGCCATTTTGAAATTTTGATGTTGGCGATCGCAGCAGCCTCATGCGTTGGTCTTCCGCAAAGATAAATGCACTCGAACTAAATAAAATGAAAAAGCAAACTAAAACCACAAGTATTCTTTAAAAAATAGGTAAAGTAAAAAAAGCTATGAAAACAAAGCAGATAGGTTTTTTATGTTCTAGAAAAGTTGCGAACATTCTCGATGTTGGATCGTGGTGGGATGCTCAGGGAGTGATGCAAGAGATGCGAGTGACATCAACATCGCAAGTTTTTGCTTCCGTGCGTGCATTTCTGCCGCACAAAGTGACAAGTAGCGATTTGTTCAGCGGTAGGCATATTTAAAACTTTATACAACTCTAGGAGATTATTGTAAACGCGTCTTGAGTAAACGATGGCCAGCTGGGGTCAAGAAGCAGACGCCCAAGAGCAGTCCGTGGTCTCTTCGTTGACTGACAAGGTAGGCAGTTTCCAATTCGGGGACGCCGGTGTGCACGCGCAGTTTAATTCTGTCTCCAATTTAGTCGAAGTCTTGCTTAGGTTAGAAATCCCAACTGGCGACAGCGCGCAAAGTTTAGATATCGCGAGTTCGGGATAGTTACCTTTCTAACGTCTAACATTGTTTGCTCCCGGACAGCCAAAGATAGTGGTGCGTGACCACGAATATCGGTGGTTTGTCAGATCGCTTCGTATCCGTCGGGCACAACTTTTAAATTAGGTGTTGCTACTTTTAACAATCACAGATTGCTGGATTTCTGGTGTATGATCTCATTTCCTATCTATTGGAAGCTCGGGAAAAGAAAGTGCTTCCCACAGTTCCGGATGATTTTTCGCTACTGCATTTCATACCGTCGAGAATCGCGGGCACATGTTTGCGGGGAAATATTTTTGTTTCTTGATCCTTGTTTTGTTTGGAGAGATGGCTGTTACAT
Source organism: Ixodes ricinus (assembly GCA_037355805.1). Classification (NCBI taxonomy): domain Eukaryota; kingdom Metazoa; phylum Arthropoda; class Arachnida; order Ixodida; family Ixodidae; genus Ixodes; species Ixodes ricinus. The sequence continues at coordinate 40,978 of JAZHYW010044472.1, read as the reverse complement.
CTGTGTCTGTAGGCCCGTGAAACACAAAGTTGGAGCCGAAAGTTGGCGGGTGTGCCGATTAAACTTCGACGACTAAAGCGCGGCGTCATCGTCGTGAGAGTCCAATCGGCGCGCTCCGTAAACTTCAGCCCAACTTTGTGTTAGATAAGTCTAGGGCCTCTACTCCGGTCCCTATCATTTCGTCGAAACTCGTTTCGTGAACAACTTTTCATGGACACACGTTTCATCGACACGTTTCGTCGACACGATCGTTTCATCGACACTCGTTACGCAAATTGCACGCTGTAGGGACATTTCGTCACGCGTGTATCACTGGGATGCGCGTTAACCCCCCCCCCTTCCTTCCGGTCTGCGTTTACGCCGCTTTGCGGCGACAGTCTGTGGCGGCTCATAACCAAATTGTTAACCCACCTGACCGACCCATACATGCCGCTTCGCGGCGAGAGTCTCATGCAGCTTATTACAGAAAAAAAGCTAATCTGAGCTGTCGATGAAACATTGTTCTGATGAACTGATTACCACTGCTTCGCAGACATGCCGAAGACAAGTCACCCGGCAGGAAACTAAACAGATGAACAATGTGCGTCGTTAAAAAAAAAGGGGGGGGGAAAGAAGCGTTTTGCAACAAACTTGGGGGCGAAAGATGAGCCACAGTGGGCACAGAAGAGATGCTGGAGAACCTCAGTCTAGGTCACTGCTGCTCGGTGGTGCCAGCATGATCTAGCTTCTTTGGTTGAGGGAGCGCTGGCGCCCACTTGAGCACGTGCTCACGCATGTTAGCACCAGAACATCCTGAACCGGCAATTTCTCAAAATGATGGACTGGTGTTGGATGAAAATTGCAGCCCCAAATGACAGCAACTTTCCGTATCATTTTGTCCCTCTCCAGGTGAAGGACGTCAGCCTTTCGGCTAGTGGTACTACCAAGAGCGGCGATGCCCCCAAGGAGCCAGAAGCACCCTGTCCTCAGGAGAATGGCGACGAACCCAGTAGGTTCCGCCGCCCCTGTTTTGAAGGCCTTCTTTTGTTTCTTTTCTCCGAGGTGCAGTGAAGTTGTGCCGAAAGAACAAGCATTCAAACGTCTAGCTGGCAAGCTTTTGGCTCATTCTACATGAAATGTGCACATAGACAATGTTGCTTGAAGGCTGGGTGAGCACTTAAATTTCTGCATCAAAACTCAGAAGAAAAAAACAAATTAACTCTGAGTTAAAAGAGCTTGCCCATCTTGCCTATGTGCACCCGGTGTTGGAGTATGCCTTCAGTGTCTGGGGCCCTTCCCAAAGAAATCACATTGAACAGCTAGAGAGCATACAAGATCGCGCTGCTCGCTTCGCCTCTGGTACAGAGTAGTTGTTACGCAAGTGTCACAAATACAATGAAGGAGCTAGGATAAAACTCACTGGCAGTCTGATGAAAGAGTTTAAATTTAAAGTTTTTATACAGTATCTGTCATCAAACCACTGGCATTAATAGTTTGTCATAATTTTTTACCTCCTAATTATATTTCACAATGTAGAGATCAGACCCACAAATTAGCTTTGAGCTTCGTACCGGGATGCAATTGGGTCAGGGTCATTTTTATTTTTGTTAAGACCATTAAAGAGTGAAATGCTCTGCCTTGCGAGAGTGTTTGTACCTCAAATGCAGAGCCATCTTTTTCGTGTTTGTTTTCCTCCTGCTGATAATGCCTGACGAAAGATGAATAAAGGAGGTGTTGAAACATGATTCTGCTTTCCTTTCAGGCATATCGCCGGCTGAGACGTCTCTTATGCAGAAGATCATAAGATCCAGGCTTGTGCTGAGCACGCACAATGTCGAGGTGCAAAGGAAAGACCCCAACTCCCCGCTGTACTCTGTCAAGACCTTCGAGGAGCTGAAGCTGTACGTACGCCTTGGTCCAGCATCGCTGACGAAGCGAGAGCAGTTGGTGCTTGCGTGGGGGGACAAGCTCGATTAACTCTGTGCAGTGGTGCCTCCAGTGATAAGCATGCTGTGGGCATGCCGTGCATGGTCAGGTAAAGCCTAATCTTGAAACAATGGTTTCTTATGCTGTCATTAAGTGAATTCGTGACATTTTCCCCATAATTTGTATTTCCCAAGGAGTTGAGAACCCAAACAGCTGTGGTTTTGGTCATTGTTGGGAGCGTGTCCCTCCACACTTCTGGCTTCACCTCTGGTGGCGTCATGCCGCCTCCAGAAGCTTCCTACCTCCTTAGATTATTCAGTCGCTGGCGGCCTAAGCGACACAGGGCGAGGCATATCATCTTCAAGCCTCTGGATCTGTGATTGGTTCTCTGGCCTTCATGTTGGCCAATGCCACAATCCCATTGGCTGCAGAATGATAATAAAATGCTCGAGACTTGCCATAACTTGCGTTTCTTAAGCTACCGGTGGCCACAGTTATAGCTGAGGCTGCCACATCTCCTTTTACGGTCTCACTAGTGGTTACGGCGATCTTGCAGTGAATGATTACTTCTACAATTTGAAGTTCCCTTAGAAACGTCTCTAGCTTACCTCTTCTCTGAAATAAGGCGGCCGAGTGTTCATCAGTTCAATTATTCACAGGCGCCCAGAACTCCTGAAGGGCGTCTACACCATCGGCTTCGATCTACCCTCGCGGATCCAGGAGACGGCACTTCCCACGCTACTGGCAGATCCGTACGTTGTCTTCTGTGCTGCCGTCTTATTTTATTTAGTGCAGAATGTGTTTCAGGGCTGGTTTCCAAGCCTAGAGCTTCACAAAGTGTTGTAACGAAAACTTTGATAATGCGGCTAGCTGTCTTTGCAAAAGACTGTCCCTTCGGCAGGAAGTGAACTACTGACCTCCTTCTCAGTGGGCGCGTTAAGTCGGCGCTCTTTTACTCCTACTCAGACACTCCGAGTTTCATACTCGGAGCGCAGCAACTAAACGGCGCATAGCGTACAAGAGCACGACACACCGAGGCTGCGTTTCAAACCTACTCGAATGGATCCGAGTTACCCTGGCGGATTATGTTACGTGACAACAAAAATAGAGAAACGCTGGACGCGGGTAAGTTTTCGATAACCACCTTTACCCTAGAGTTAGATCGAGTAAGTTTTGGAACACGGCCAGAAACTATCGACAAGCCACACGAGCTCCTTCCGACTGTGAATACGGATGGCAGAAGCTGAAAATATTTCGAACATAAAAAATTAGGCCCGTGTGGAGCAGCAGAGTCTATAGCAAAAGAGACAGCGACGTTATGAAGTTTCTACGAACGTTTTAATATTCCTGAAAGGTTTGAAGACTCGCTTTGTGCACATATGTGAAAGGTTACCTTGGCCGATCCATTTATTGACCATGCATGCCGTTCCGATTTAAATTAAAGACAACATTCTTGAACCCGCTCGTCGACGCAGGAAACCCCCAAATTTGTCAGAGATTCCCTGGTTCCGTCTCGCAGCGAGACGGAAGCCACGCCGACACCGGCACACCGTCGTTCGATAGCACGTCAATTCGCTTTTTAGGCGGTATGCATGAACAAACCATTCCCGCAACGCTAACTGGTGTATCGGCTTTCCAATCTAAGTATCTTTATTCGCTGCGGCTGGGCTAAGCATTCCAAGCAGGGCAGCGGGACTGTCTCCTTTCATCAGAACTGTTCTGTCGCCGAGCTATTGGCACCTCGTTCGATAGATCAATTCGTTTTCAGGCAAGACGCACGAACAAACCTTTGCCTCAACGCTCACTGATGTTTCGGCTTTCAAATCGAAGTATCTTCATTCAGCTGGGCTAAGCATTATAAAGGGGCAGGGCGGTCCGAATGTCTCATCTCGGCAACTTTTTCTGTCGCTGTGCTATTGTACGCTTACCGCTTGACAGATGAATTTCTTTTTTCAGGCGAGATGCACGAACAAACCTTTTTCGGAACGCTAATTGCTGTCTTGGCTTTCAAATCAAATAGTTTCTACCTGCTGGATTAAGCACTAATCAACTGAAAAGGGGCAGCGGTCCGGCTACGCCTTTCGTCTCGACGGTCTCGACAGCAGCGCAGCCATCTTGTATGTTTACGTGACGTCACGGAGCGTGAAGAAGTCACTCGCGCTCCAAGAAATTTTCGGTGCACAAAGAGCGCGCTCGAGTGTCAGTCTCCGGTGGCACTCCTGTCCGTTTAGTGAAAGGGAGCGCCAAACTCCCATGCTCCGGAGCACAGACTTAACGCGCCCACTGACCGCATGCTCTATCGCTTTAGCTAGGGGAAATGACTTTGGTTAGCGTGGCGATAGCTGGTGATGTACTTGTGTCTTTGTTAACCCAATGGTGGGAGGAGCTGAGAACATGCTGCACTTTCTGTGTTTCCTGACTTTGTTCCGAGGATTAAGATATGCTAAATTTTTATCCGACGTCTTCTCGATTATTCTGGATGACCGCAGCTCAGTTTCATTCTTGTCTGCTTTGTCCTCCGCCTGTTTCTTTTTTTTAAAAGAGTGCTAAAGATAAAGAAGGCTACAAAGTGACACGTATTATTGCATTCCTCACGCAGACCGCAGAACATGATTGCCCAGTCTCAGAGCGGCACGGGCAAGACGGCGGCATTCATCCTTGCCAGCTTGAGCAGGGTCGACGAAACCTCAAGTACCCTCAGGTTTGCTCGTTTTATTTTATAGCGACAGCTGTTAGTGGGAGCCTCCCGGGGAAATTGCGTGGTCGTCCTTCGCAATAACTCCCAATGACGTCGTCGGTCGCACAATTGCTCTGAACCGCCGCTGCCACTGCCGAGTTTATAAGAAAAGAAAGATTTGCCCCCTCGAGCCGGATTCGACTCACCTATGAATGACGTCAACTCTAGTTAGTAGAGCGATAGACCATAGAGATACTATGGTCTATCGCTCTACCAACTACGCTATCGACGGGACAAAATTTCCGTGAATTGAAGGTGACATACATTCCCTTTCTTTTTATCTTCGATAACGCTTTGGCGCCTTGCGAGCCTTATCAGTGACTATAGTCCGTTGCAACCCAAGAATGAAGGGCGAGGGTAAGACGGGCCGGGAGGAGGGTAGCAGACGCAACGCTGGAGAAGAGAGGGGGAAACCTCCTTCTCTCTTTCAGCGTTCTGTCTGCTTCCTTCTCTCGGCCCGTCTTACCCTCGCCCTTCATTCTTAGGTTGCAACGGACTCTAGATGGGTAGAAACCTATTTTATTGATCAGAATGTTTCAACTAAATCTGAGCTCTGGTTGAAATGGTTGGTGGGCAGACGCAAAGCTGACTGCCCCTGTCTCTACTCGCCATTCGAAAGCGAACGCTGCACGCCGGCGTTCTGCGTTCGAAGGCGTCTGAACAGCGAGTAGAGACCAATTCAGCTAGTCAGGCATTTCTCCGCTAATCATTCCAGCCATAGCTGGGCATTTTGACATCCCCGCACTCCCTCGTCTCTCTTGCTTCCTTAATCTCTACCCGTAGAGGTGTTGGCCATAGGCGACGCCCCATTGTGCCGGCACACGTGCACGACCGTCCGATCGGGCAAATCTCGCACGCCGTGCGGCTATGACCTCAGGAAAGTCCGTGGCGGGTCCGAAGAACGCGAATTTCAGTCATAGGACACCGATCACGCAGCAGCGCCCAGGTCGCGTCAACATCGCCGCCAGCGCGTGCTGCGGCGTGTCTCACGAGGGGCGACGCCAGCAAGCGGGCCACGCCAAGACGGACGCGTCTGCCGGTTTGCGGCGACTCCCATCGGAGCTTCAGCGTGTTTGCCGCTTGACATCCACCAGTGCTCCACCAGCACACGGGCATTTACGGGCATCCACCAGTGACAAGGCCGTGCGCAGGCCTTGTCCTCTGCGTGCACATACACTAACGCTTCTGAGGCAATTCAGTGATGTGATTGCTGCATTAATTGCGCCAAACCGCGCTGCAGGGGCTAACCCTGCTAGCATCCTGCTACATTTCCCGCCAATATATAGGCAATCTGTGCCAAGCCTGCGCCAGCGACCAATTTAGGTCGCCTTTCAAACCGAAAACTAAAACTGAGTACTGTAATTGAGGCATGGTGGAGTTATGTGGCGCAAGCGGCCACCTGACACAAAGCACTGCAGGGCACTCGATTTGTCCTACCCGGTCTTGCATGGTTTTCCCGGCGGCCGCCGCGGCTTCGGCGTCTTCGTCTTGTGGGTCTCGTCTCTCGTCTCTCTCTTTTTTTTTATATTTTCAGCGATAGACTGCCGAATGCGTCCAGACGCTCCGACGCTAGCGTGCCGGGTACCAGCTATGCCGGGCCATGCTGTGAAACGCGAAACGCACGTTTTTGCGCGAGCAGGAGTTACTTTTGTGAACTGAAGCAATTGCCGTGGGAAAACTATATTTGGTCACTGCCTTTCAGTCACCGTGGTCGTGCAGTAATGTCGAATGCTGCCGTCCCCACATCACTGCAAATATGGTACTTTCAAAATGAAACTAAGTACCGCCAGCATGTTCATCAACATTCCTGTTCTTGCTTAAATCATACGTCACTACAAAAATCCATCTTTAATCTCAGCATCTGCTCTGTCACAGTCTTGATTATCTAGATTCCTCTCGGTGGGCCTTCTTCGCAGAGGGACCTCGGCATGTGAAAAATTTGCAGTGAAAGAAAGTTGGTGAAGAGAAGTGAGCCAAAGCAAAGAAGGCAATGTCTGCACGCTGAATCCGCACATCGTGCTTGTTTGTCTCGAGTTCAGTCGTTGCACAAAGCGCTCCAAGAACGTTTTGAGGCTGGCTCGCAATGTCTTGCATCGATGCACTCAGGTTCTTTATTTTTTGTGTGTTTAGCTTGTACCTTGTTTGCCGGCCTGGCAAGCATGCGCCACTGGACTGTTCTTGTCGCATGCTCGAAAGCTACATTTTGTGTACAATTTTCGGGATAAGTTAGCGACGGTGCTGAGGGGCATAGTTTCGGTTTCAATCGGACAGCCGTTGTCTGCGCTCGCGCGACGAAGCATGCCCAACAGCAAGCCTACCAAAGTTGGCCTCACGTGCATGCGAACATTATTGCGTGACTGAGGCACCAGCTGGCACGCTTACAATTCATTGTTTTACATTTGCTTACTTTCGACGAAAATCTGGCACGTCGGGAACCAGTAAAACGGTGGCAAGCGGTTTTTCGAAATTGCTTGGCAATGCCTACAGCACTGTACACTTGTGGGATGTCTGAGCAGTAAAACAGAAGCAGCGAGTTCCGTCACAACACGTCACATCAGAACACAACACAACACAAAGTGTCCTTCGTTTGTACAGCACTTAAAACAAATATTTTTATTTTCCTAAGAATATGTGCTCCAAAATCCACTTTTGCTGCTCGAAACACTGTCTTAGCTGCTCCAAAGCCGCTGTTGCTGCTCCAAAACACTGTTTTGGTTGCTCCAAAGACCACATTTGCTGCTACAAAACACTGTTTTGGTTGCTCAAACGTGCGCCAAAATGGCTTAGCTAATCGCATCACTGCAATTTAGACGGGCAGCAAAAGTCCATTTTTGATGTGTGGTGCCACAATTTACCACAGAGGTGCAAGCAATTAAGAAAATTTACATTAAAAAAAACAAAAAAACAAAAAGCTTGCACTGTTAAAAAAAAAAAAAAAAAAAAAACGGAAACTGAGTGAGTTTATGCCACCATTTCGCAGACGACACATGCATAGAGAGAAGTGCCGCCGACAGACTGGGTACGCTGCGTTGATGGAGCGCTGGTCAATTCGGGTTATTTTGTGAGATCGTCCGCTATCAACCCAAATCTGCTGGGGCAGCCTGGATGCGGCGTACGCCATCTTTCGGCAGCACTTCTCTCGACGCATGCGCCGTCTGCAAAGTGGCAGCCTAGATTGCCCAACACTTTCTTTTTAAACAAAATAAGTTACTTTTTTTTTTTTTACTGTATGTTTTATTACATGTTTGCACCTCTGTACTAAATTGCGGCACGATACGTTGAAAAGTCGATTTTTCCGACCTGTCTTAAGCGCCTTAGAAGCGTTAGTATACATGCTTTAGGTGGTATCAGCTGAGAAGGCTCGTCATAGACGTTGCATGGACGCTTTGCAGCAGCTGTGCAAGGGCGCCGCCGTAACTGACCTTCAGTTTTTGTTTCCTCTAATTCCGTTTACTCCACTTCAGCATTATCATAGCGGGCCAGGTTACTGCCATCTTAGATTCTATTGTGTCCTCCTCCCCAGCATTAACCTTTGTGGAGGCTCATCGACGCCCGTTTCAGCGGCTCAATATCTCGGCAAGACGAGAGGTCAGCAATGGCGGCTGTAATCTGGCTCGTGTGTGAGGCGTCTGTGGATAAGGCACGGTTGCACAATCAAGGGCGGAAGTGAAAGTAGCATGAAAACCCTCAGGATCGAGGTCAGGAGGCGGCGCAGAGATGACAGCGGTGCCAGAATATTATGCAGGCGTCGGCCGAGCTGCTGGCACTGCTACACACGTTACACGGTAGTGTAAATGCACTCGGATTTTTGCCCCATTCTTCGTTTGTCTGGCTTTGTGGTGTGCTCTCTCCTTGTGGTGTGGGGCCCACGTATATGCAAATGACCAGGTGCTGATCCTGTCTCCCACGTACGAGCTGGCCATCCAGACGGGGGAAGTGGCCAAGCAGATGGCGCAGTTCTGCACCAAGATCACCTTCTGCTATGCTGTCCGAGGAGTAACCTGTGAGCATCTGCCTTCCTTTCTCTAACTTGCTGTGCTCCGCTTTTTTCAGGTAGAGTTGAGTTATTGACAATGCATAGAACAATCTCACTAAGTGTTTTGTGCGTGCGTGACACCTCCGCAATTGTAGCCCGTGGGAGCTGGGTGCCAGTGCACGAGACAGTTCGTGCCATCCGGTGCTTTGGTCGCAGTGGCATGAGCTGAAACTAAGCGTGGCGAGATTGGTCTATTCAGTTTCACGAGTGTTCCGTGGGACCTGGAGCAATGCACAAAGGAAATGCAGAGCGGGCTTTGCACACATGCAACACATTCTTCATTCTTGGTGTTGACTCGTACGTGCCGGCAGGCTCTGGGTTCGTCCGTGACCAGATTTGCCGTCTTATGTTCCCATTGTTTCCTGACCGTGGCGTTTGAACTTGGTCCAGTCAACCAGGGGGACAAGATCACGGACCAGGTGATCCTGGGCACGCCGGGCAAGATCATTGACTGGGCCTTCAAGTTCAAGTTCTTCGACATTGGCCGCATCAAGGTCTTTGTGCTGGACGAAGCAGACATCATGATTGCGCAGCAGGGGCACCATGACCAGTCCATTCGACTGCACAAGTATGCCACGCTTCTTTTTCACACACTGTCGTGACTAGTTATAATGAAATACAGTCGAGCCCGCTTACAACGAACCTTCTACGACACGAAACGCGTTCGCTAAAAGAGAAGTTCGTTATAAATGGACTTACCCTTAAAATTCAAGATAAATAAGTAAGCACGGCACGGATTGAAAGTACAACACCTGCGATCGATGCGCATGGCGTTTATTCAAGGAAGTCCGTAATCGCTGTTTGCTTCCGCAGTGCAGATCCAATTATAGCGCTCTCCAGGTTGCTCAGCTGATCGATGTGAACATCGCTCAGTCCCCGTGCGTAGACCAGCTGCTTCAACGAAGCTACGTGCCCCAAAGCCGTCGCTGTCGAAACCGGAGGTGAGGGAGCAACCCCATCGCCGACGTCGTCTCGTCGTCATCTTCGTCGTCGGACGCCGCGATGTCCTGGAAGGCCGGCCGCACCTCCCGCACGATAGCTTCGTCGGAGGCGCTCTCCGAGACGATGACATCTTCGTCGGCGTCAACGAAGTCGTCCCACGTCTGCCCTTCCTCTGTCAGACTAGCAGCAACGGCTTGGGTCCACAGGGTCGAGTCGATGCTTTGCGCATCGTCTTGGCTTGCTTCCGCAGGAGAAAACGAAATCCCAGCTTTTCAAAAGCAGTTCTTGATGCTGCCAGACCTGACCTCCATCCAGGAGGCCTTCAGCATTTCCACCGCGTTCATGAGAGAAATTGTCAGCTGAGGCCCTTGCGCACTTGGTCGGCCGATTGCGATGAGCAGCCTTTCGATGACGCGGCGGCGGTAGCACACTTTGAAATTTCTGATGATCCCCATGTCGAGGGGTTGGAGCTTGGCAGTGGCGTTTGGAGGGAGGAACATCAAAGTCACAGCATTCAGCTGCGGGTTCACGTGATGAGCTGAGCAATTATCCAGGATCAACAGGATCTTCCGTTTTTGCTTGACCATGGCATTGTCAAGCTCCGTGAGCCATTCGGCAAAGAGTTCCCGAGTCATCCAAGCCTTGGCACTGTCTCGGTACCGTACGGGCAGGGGTTGGTGAAACAGCGCGGTTTCTTCGCCATTCCAATCACAAACGGCAAGCGCCTGTCGCTGCCGTCTACATTACAGCACAGGAGCATAGTTATCCGCACCTTGCTGTGCTTCCCACTGACTCATTTGTCGCCCTTTAACGCGTGCGTACGCACAGGCCTCATCTGGTAAAACAACGCGGTCTCGTCCGCGTTGTAGACATCTCGCTCACTGTAGCTGTAGATCTCGTCGAGGTTGTCAGCAAGCCACTGCTCCGCTCTCTCTATGTCCACGGATGCCGCTTCCCCGACGATGAACTTGTAAACAATCCCGTGGCGCTCCTTGAAACGATGGAGCCATCCGTTTCCAGGGCTGAACTCTGTGAAATTCAGGAGAAACGCGAAGTCCCTGGCTTTTCCAAGCAGCAGGGGTCCGCTGATGTGGACGTTCATAGTTCTTGCGTCGAGAAACCACTTGAAGAGAGCGTCTTCGACGTCTTTGTACGCGGCGTGCCGCAGCCGTTTCCGAGCACTGCAGTCACCATTCATGCTCATTGCCGCCATAATCTTCTCCTTGTCCTTGGCGATCGTCGAAATGGTGGACTTCGATGAGCCATATTTCTTGCACAGGTCGCCGTTTTTCGCCCCGGCGCTCAGCTCCTGAAGGATTGCAGATTTCGTGCCCATGTCGATCGCCTTGCGTTTCTTCGCAGTTGAAGGAATGTCCGACATAACGATCGATGACTCGGCGAGTGACCAAAGACTGAACGATTGCGCGGAGGTCGAGCCGAAACCCAAACGACAAGAGGCAACACGCTTCAGACGGAACGAAACACAAGAGACCGCGAAACCACAGCACCCGAAATAAAGAAAGCGCAAAAAAAAAAAGGCTTTGCACACGGCCCCAACGCTTCGAGCAGAACGCGTGCAAAACGTTGGGCTGGGAGGCCTGATTGTCTTGCTTTCCCCTTTCGTTCCTCTTCCCTCCCATCCCCCTCCCCACGAACCCGACGCTGTCGGGGTGTTGCGCTGCCGGTGGTCCTTCCGTGTTTTGCGCCTCCTCTCCCCTGCCTTATCTCCGCCGGCAGCCAAGGTCGCGGCGCCGTTTCGTTCGTTCTATCCGAGAATCGCGCTCAGAAAGGGCCGTTAAAAGTGGGCCGTTTTGTGCAGGATTCTTGCGAAATATGTTGGGGGATGAGAGATTGTTCGTATTAACCGAACGTTCGTTTTAAGTGGGGCCGTTATAAGTGGGCTCGACTGTAGTGGCTACAACAGAGCGATTACGGTTTCCCCCTTCCCATTTGTACTTTTTCCGTATGTTTTTGTCTGGTTTGAACGAAGCAAATTATGGAGCTCCCACGGATGTAGCGAAAAGAAATTTTGTGACGACCGAAGAAATAATTTAGTTTAGAAAAGTTGTTGAGCCGCAGAGCGTACCAGTTAGGCACTGCTCACCGTGCAGCAACCGACACAAAAAGTTTCGAAGAACACACAACTCTGCAAAGGCTGCCAGCAGCAGTGTCCTTGCTGTCCGCTCCCTAGCCGGGTAGCTGCTTTCCCACGTCGCACGCTGTAAAAGGCTGATGTGGTGTGCCCATATGAGGCGTGTGGAGCGGCATCTACTCTGAGTGACGACGTCCCCCACGCTTTGCCCCATGTGCTGACGAAGCCATGCTTACTGCGCTCCGTTTGCTTTGTGCTCTGTGCCGCCAGCGTCGCAGTTTTGTTTCAGCCATGTTCTGACTCTGACTTTTGGTTTGGACTTCGAAAACTCACTTGGACGGTCGTTTTTAAAATCTGAAGTAATCAGAAAAGGAAAGGTTACTTTTCAAGTAATGGCCAATTACTTTTCTTTTCGAGTGATAAACTAACCTAATCGTATACTATTTAATCAAGTGTAATTGTAATCAATAACTTTCTCGAGTAACGTGTACAAGACTGCTTAAACCGCGTGGACTTGGTGTCTGCTGACGATGACCTTATGACGAAAATAATCCCTGGAGAAGGGGAACATGAGGGACAAAGGACAAACACAAATTTCCAAACACAGCTAGGTGACTGGTGCGTGACCGAAAAAATCCGCCTGGTCCGGGTATTGAACCCGGGACCTCTTTCGTCATCCTTGTCCAGCCCGCTTGCACCTTTGCATTTAATTGCATTATAATTTCGACCTTATCACCGCCGAGGATACGTCGACGGATGAGGTCGTCCGAGGCACCCTGAACAAGTGCGAGCGACAGGTCGCTGTGAACGAAGCCCCTCCCGCTGACCACCGCCGGTGTTTTTGCGGTGGCCATCGCAGCCATTGACACGGTCCGTGCATACTTGATAGGTACTCCCCTCGATCAAATCTGCTTCTCCCAGTTAGATGGCATTGAGTTATCGTTAAAGACACGCTCGGAAATTACGATCAAAGAAGTCTTCTCCGCTTTTTGCGGGCAAAATAAATTTGTGCCCGTGCTCCAGATTTTTTGTGTTTTATTTTAATGGAGTCTGGATATGGCGGATATAGCGAAGAAATTTCTGATTCCCACTGACTTTGTTACGACCAGTCTCAGCAGTACCATACTTTCTGGTCCATGTGTTGCACCATTATATCCGTTGCACCACCCTATAAATGGCCCTTCAAAAGTTGTCACGTAAGTTACACCCCTGTGTAAGTTGCACTACTACATGGTTACAAAGCGCTGCTAAGTATGACGTGCAGAGCAGTGGCGGTCCCAGACATTGGTTTTAGGGGGGGCGAAATTGCTGCTTAAATAACAAAAAAAGAGACATCACACTTTTTTGTGAATAAAGATTTTTTTTTATTAGTCCCACTGTTTGCAAGTCGGAAATGCGCAACATGTAAACCTTTGCTCGCAACAATAGGCTGTAAAATAAAAAAAATATTGGCTGTAAAATAAAAAAAAGTATAAAAAGCGATCGATTTGGGGGGGGCGGCCGTCGCCCCCCCCCCCCCCCTTAGGACCGCCACTGGTGCAAAGTCGCTGTAGCCATTGACCGATGCCGCCACACTTCACATTGTCTTCGGACTGCCGAAAGAGCGGGTCATCGGTGGGTGCTTTGTTGTCCCTCCTGTGTCATAAATGCCAAAAGGCCCACATCTTGCACTCTAACAATTGGACTTGCAAAAAAAAAAAACCCCAAAAACATGACTGTAATTGACTTAATTTTTGCAAATTTTGCGAATTGCCTACAATTCGCGAAAAATAGGTCCCGCAAGCAATGCTGGTAAAATGTAAAAACATTGGTATCTATATTGAGATCCCACCATGTCGCAAAAATTAGAACCCGGGAACTATATTACAAAACTGCAGCTTTGACCTAAATTGCGAAATATTGAGCCTGCGAAAAATAACTCGTTTACAGTAATTGAAGTCACACCATTGTATTGGATGCACCGACAACAATTTTTGTGTAAAAACCACTACTGATGCATTTGAAAACACGGCAGTTAAAACTACTTCAAGTATTAATTCAGCCTTGTGTTGTTGGTGTTGCTCTGCTATGCCAATAGACCATTTGTCAAAGAAAAACCAAAGCGTATTTATTGCATGCTTTTTCTAGGGTTGGAAATGGTGAGAATGCATGCACACAAACTACTCTGTTTGTGGACTTCTTTTAGCCAGTTTTTGTGTTGCTTTATCTACCGATTTGAGTTATTTTGCTGTGTTTTTATTGTTTGTCAATGCTGTACCCTTGTTGCCATTTGGGTATTTCGGTATGCGCCCATCATACTTCGTGTGTTTTGTTAATTGCAAAAGTACAACAATGTTCTGTGCTGCAAGGTCTATTGCTCTATAGAAAATAGAGGAGGCTGTATCAATAAGAGTGAGTGGCCCTTTTATCATGCTGTCAGCCATTCAGTACCTTGTGGCAACTGAAGATAGAACACAGTCTGGGTTAACGCTAGGGATTAGGGACAAGTTGCCAAGCCATGCCCCGAGATTTATCATTTGGCAGCATTGCCAATGGCTCTAACAAGTGCAGCGTTCTTTCAATGCTCTTTCTTACGACTGCAGATATGCACAAAATTGGCAATGACGGTGAGAGAAAACACAAATTTTCTTTGTCACAGGTGTGCGCCTAGCAGGTCGTTTGTTGTCGCCAGGTCCTTTCAGAATGACAATATGGACAGAAAGCGCAATTGTATATTTAGAATGTGATGCAGAGAAAAATAGCAATGCTTTCAGAGCAGGGCTTGAAGCAGTCATGAAGCAGAGAAGAAAGGCTGATGCAATGGAGCGAGCCTTTCGATCACCGGCACACCTAGTGGTGCGCTTGTTCTGCCCGTTTAGCCTTTGCTGCGTCTTTCTCACTGTGAGCTTTGTGTTTCTGGAAGAACACAAAACGCCGTGGTGACTGACCACGACCTACGGGAATGAGCACTTTGTGTCTTCGTGCCGACAGGCGCCTTCCACCGACGTGCCAGATGATGCTGTTCTCGGCGACGTACGACAAGGACGTGATGGACTTTGCGGAGATGATCATCTCGAATCCCGTGGTGATCCGCCTGCGAAAGGAGGAGGAGAGCCTGGCAAACATCAAGCAGTACTACGTCCAGTGCACAAGCATGGAGGACAAGTTCAACGCCATCTCCAACATCTACGGGGTGCTCTCCATCGGACAGACCATCATCTTCTGCCACGTGCGTTCCTGTTTGCTCGCTCCTTTGCGACCCTCGATTCCTTCCGGCCATGGAGTCTATTTCATTCATCCGTAGCATGGATTTTGAAACTGGGTTCCCCAAATTGACCCTCACGGGTTCCCTGAGTTTACAAATTTCTCTGACTATCCCCTCCCGAAGCCAAAGTGTTTCTCTGGCTTAAGCACTATTCAGTAGCCCTCAGCCAGCCACTGGTGCATGGCTATGAGCCATACACTTTCTTGTAGGTGCCTTATTGTTTATAAGATCCGTAAGCTTCTGCACTGCTTTATTGAAACAATGCCAAGACGAGAAAAGCTGCCATTCGAGGCAAAAAGGGTGTCTCAAGATTAAAGTTCGAGAACCCCGGCCGCTTCGGAACGGCGGGGCACAGACGCAGACATTGGTCGCCCCGCTGGATCCATATTGCCGTTGATGCTTTGATGCACATAAAGAACTTGCAAGGACTGTGCCTGGTTTTCTTCCTAGCTTTGTTTTGCAAAAAAACTCGGACGTCGCTCATAGTATAAAAAAGTAATAAAATTGACACGCACTCGCAACAACCTCAACCTGTCGCTTTTTTTATATTTCTCTTGGGATTGTTGATGTTAACGCTTACGATTTGCCGCATTCTACTCCCGCCTTTACCCCCCTGCTCCTGGTGCGTTTGTTTGGTCTGTGTCGATGCATCCTTGTATCATTTATTTAACATTTAATCATTCCAGCTTGCTCTATCTCGTCACCTCTTGTTCTTTGTTCGTCGTATTTTGCAGCCGCCTCGATGGCCCCGAGGCGAAACGCCGGCCTACGGATCCCCAGTTGGTGTGTTCAGGTCCGGGTAGAATCTGACTACCTAGTCATATTGAGGAGAATGCACCTTGTAACCAAGTTTTAAGATGCACGTCAAGGGATCCCCAGCCGGTCCAAATTAACCCTTAAACCTCCACTGCAAGGCCCCTCGATCTGTTTGTCTTACAAGTAGCGTCAAATGTGCCATTGCGTGAAGCGCACGCCTCGTGCGGCTCTTGGAAGCAAACGACAGCGCAGGACTGAAATAAACGGCCCCATGAAGCAAATGGCAGCGGTGCACTTGCTTGTGGCGTGTGTCTTGCACGCTCACGGAACGTGAATTTTATCGAGGGGCTTTACTCCACTAAGGCATGCCAGATGCCTTTCATTGCTTCAACATGTAGACTCCCCCAAATTTGACTTTGTCCGTCGCATCTTTTCGCTAGTTTTTCCGCAATGCATTTCAGCAAGCAGCCAGTTGCCAGGACGTCCTCCGCGCTTGTGTTTCATCGTTCCGGCTCTCTTCCTTGCGCAGACTCGGCAGACGGCCGTCTGGCTCTCGGGGCAGATGAGCAAGGAGGGTCATGCCGTGGCGCTTCTCTCCGGAGAACTGACCGTGGACCAGAGGATTGCGGTTCTGGACCGCTTCCGCAAGGGCATGGAGCGTGTCCTTATCACCACCAATGTCTGTGCTAGAGGTAAGCACTTATTTGTGTTTTTACACCCAATTGATGCATTCTGCTGTGGTTTCAGGAGCTGTCTTTCACCTTGTAGTGCTAAGGTTCCAATGTACAAGCTCCCTTTCTATTTGCTCTTTAAAGTTTAAGAGATTTCTGCTTGGTGTACAACAATGTCTCGTTAATGTGGGCACCTCCATTCCCCCATGAAATTGTCCTTAATAATGAGACAAAAATGTGTGTATTTACCCGGTTCGTTCCCTGAAAAGCCTGTCTACCGTATTTACCCGCAAAATGAACACACTTTTTTTTCCGAAAAATTGTTGCATTTACACACTTTGCTCAAATTACATTTTAGGTGCCAATATGACATGGCAGGGTACTGTGGCACGTCTCCACTGACAGAGGCACATCCATGGCTGGTCGTGGGTGCGCCACAGTAACCATTCTCAATAAATTGCGAACGTTTTTTAGGACACTTTTGGCGTGCCTTTTGCCGAAGAAAGAGCGCCCTACGAAGCTCACTCAGCACAGAGAAAGACGCGACCGTTCTTAGGCCTAACCATTTTCACGATATCACTGTTCGAAAGCGGATCACAGACGACGGTGCATTTGTTGACGGCAATGCATCCGATGGACGAAGAACGTCCGGGGCTGGCCTGTTCCTCGACCCCAGCACGCCCAGCGCACGCTCGGCGTGCGCGCCGCTCGGTTTCACGGTTGATCACTTCCCGCAGCCACACCATTGCAGCACTTTACGAGAGCGGCTTGGCTTGGGTTGACTTGGCCCTGCCGCTTGGCGTCAAAAGAAAATTGGCTTCAACACTTGCGGAGCCGAAAATTTTAAGTGCGTTTGTTACACGAGAAAAAGAAAAACGTCCAAATATTAATGCCCATTGTGGGGGGTGCGTTCATTATGCGAGTAAATACGGTATATAGCAGAGTATTCATGTTAACGGAGTTTATATTAATGTGACACGACTGAAGTACTGCAATATTAATGGATGAGCTGAAGACTACTAAGCAAAATGGCAAGACTGGGATAATTGCAGATCTGCTCATCTATAAAATTTGGTTGTCCCAGCTTTACTTGGGACATAATTCTTCTTTTCCTCAAACGTGCGTCAATCTCTGAGACTGCCAGAATGCCTGGTCCATCGTTTTTTTTGCACTGTATTCTCATTCCTTTAACCATGCATTTTGTTATTTCTAACAAGATATTTGATGAGGGGGAAGCATGTACATGTAATTTTCTGTAAACAATAGGATGTAGGGAGAGTCGATCCACCCAATTAGTTGCATTTGCACGTAAAAGTAACAATCTTCATTTGTAGTCGCTTTCGACGAAGACAGTTGCAAACAATTTTCGGGATGTTTATTCAGTGCTGACTGCACCTTTGTGGCAAGCTGCGCAGCGGTCAGCGAACCGATTTGCCAACTCTGAGATAGAAACCGCTCGCCCCATCATATGATGCGCCTGACTATATCGATGTGTTGCAGGCATTGACGTGGAGCAGGTGACGGTGGTGGTGAACTTTGACCTGCCCGTGGATATGAAGGGGCGGGCGGACTGCGAGACGTACCTGCACCGCATCGGGCGCACGGGACGCTTCGGCAAGTCGGGCCTGGCCGTCAACATGGTGGACGGCAGCCGCAGCATGGCCGTCCTCAAGCAGATTGAGGAACACTTTGGTGCGTGCCCCCTCTCTTCGCTCTGCTGTTCCAGATGTGTTTACGGTGGTTTACGAACCTTTGCATGTTTCCCAAATTACACCAAACTCCTAAAAAACATTTTTTTAAGCACCTGTTTATGACACAGACAGTCACCGACCGACTTTTCGGACGCCGATAATTCGGACTTGTTCAATATTTTGGACCTAAAGGAGGAACCGTGACCTACTTGATAGAAAAGGTGCATGTTCGCGACCGATGTTTCGGACAGCTTGAAGACCGAAGGTTAGATTTTTCGGACACAATCGTTGCGAGCGATCAGCGCAAAACACTACCGAAAAGCGACCATTTTGGATTTTATGTTGGCTGCACATAGATTGGCTAGGTTTGGCAGCACTACTTGTGTACTGCTAAGTCCTCCCGCTAGGTGACGCTGTACGGCATTTTTTCTTTGTCTCTAGCTGCGTGTCATTATCATCATCATCATAGTTGTAACTTGTTACCATTTTGCTTTGTTGATTCGCCATTGTGGTCGTGGACTTGCACCTCTCATCTTGATCTCGTCTCGGTGAATCATGTTTTCGGACTACGCTGGCTTGAACGTCATTGCCCCATCTATTCTTCTGCCGCCACAATGTGTCGCCAAGAAGTGCAGAAAGAACCATAACGCTAGAAAAGAAGGCAGCGATTCTCAAGCTAATAGAAAGTTGCTGAATGCAAACGGAGGCGTAACCTGAAACAAGGCGCTCAGGCGTAACTTGAAGCAAGGCACTATTTACGGCTTTTTTAAGCTTGCTTAGACGTAATAAAGGCAAGTTTTTTAATGTGCTGATTTTTTGGACTGCTCTATTATTCGGACGTTTCTTCGGTCCCTGCGAAGTCCGAAAATCAGTCAACAACTGCCACAAGATGCCCCCCTCGCCCCCCCCCCAAGAAAGGAAAAAGCCTAGTGAGACAGATTTTGAGTTAAAAGCAATTTCAAAACATACTTTTATTTTGCAACATTAACTCCGAAATATAAAGTTGTTTTGAAATTGCTCAAATGAATCCTGCACCAGAAATATCGTGCTAATATTCTTTCTTGTTTTTGTGTGTGTAGGGGGAGTAATTTTTTAACATATGTATCAAATACAAGTATTTAAAAATTACACCATCTTCCCGAGGGGAACCATGGGGTGATGCGGAGCATCGTGTTGGTTCCGAGGAAAGAGTCAGTTGCATGCTGACGTCGAGAGATGGCGCCACCGACTGCCCTAGCGTTACCCCCTACGCGAGCCTTCGTCGCGGCTCGCGGCAGAAAAACTTAAAACAATCGCCGCGCGCCGTTTTTTTTTTTTTTACACTTGAAGGAGAGGAGATTAGATGAGGAGAGATGCGCGTGCGGTGTGAGTAGAAGCGGACGCACGCGCAGTGCACGCAGCTGGTAGAGAGAGAGAGCGGAGAGAGTAACGCGCAGCTGTTGGAGAGAGGGAAGGAGGAGAGTTGCGCGTGCCTAGTCTGAGTGCGGACTACAAGGCCGCGGGACATAGACCCGAGCAAGAGATGCTCCTCCGCATTTAAAAAATATATGGTTTTTGGAAGTTAGTGTTTCCTAAAAAGTCCAGATGAGGTTTAGGCTGTCATGTGCACTTTCAGTGTTGTTCAGCACAGTGCCGTTACTAGAGTCAGCGGCCACGACCCTCCCCTTTTTACTGCCCAGCTGCACCCCTTTGAGCGCTGCACCCGAGGCTGTCTGCCCCCCCCCTCCCCCCCTCCCTAGTGACGTCACTGGTTGAGCATCACAGTCTACTGATGACAAACTATTATAATAAAAATGGTGAAAAAAAAACAAAAAAGTTTTATGATTTGCAATGCTCTAGAGCAGAGGTCTCCAAACCCCGGCCCGCGGAGGCGTTCCGGCCGGCCCGCGGATGGCCGCGGTCTTTCCAGAAACGCCCGGCCCGCGTTCCGCAAAAATAAGTGCTCGTAAAAAATATCGGCACCGCGACACGTACCACAAGCACGAATTAAGGTATAAGAAAGGATGAGAGAAAACTGTAGTGTGTGCAGATATTGGAATTTTCTAATAGTAATTTCGAATAATACGCTTTCGATATTCGCTTTGGGGAAAACGCTGATATTCGCATATTTCCAAGTGTTGACCGCGGCAGGTTAGCCCCGTTCAGCGCGCTTCCTACCGAGCACCGGTGCACTGAGGAAAAGCAACACCCGAGAATCTTGTTTTAGCGGGTGTTGTTTCTGCTCAGTGCACCGATACTCGATAAAGCACGTTCAACGGGGCTAACCCGCCGCCCTCAACAATTCGAAAAGTACAAATATTGCATTCACGTTATTAAGAAGAAAGCCAGCTTTCAAAGCAGGATGTTGCGTGCGCGCGCGTGGTGTGTAAAAGAAACGGAAAAGTTGTGAACGTTTACATCTTCACTACATTTAATTTTTCAAAATGAAACTGAGGCTATTATACAAGAGTATATGTTAAAGCAGAGATGTCCTGACAACCTACGTTCATAATTCATGATTTTATTTTTCTCAAATTCTATATATAGTAAAGAATATCTGCCTATAGGGAGACAATTTATAAATCCTTTCAATTAGGTGTAGGTGGGAACCTCTGTAATGTTAATTTTATGTCAAATGCATTGTTTACTTGTCATTCCCATGTAGGCAATGGGTTTTCTGAGGTGGCAGTCCAGAAATATAGCTAGATTAAAATTAGCTGAGATATGGACAATTTGAAGTTTGAGAACAGCCTTTTCAAGATCAGATGGGTGTTTGTTTAGGCATGGTGCAGTAGTGAAAAACATGAAAAAACTATTCAAAATTTGATTCGAAAATATTCTGCCAAAACAACCATTCGCTTGGAACTCAAGATCCATTATTCGCACATGTCTAGAAAAATTTAGTCAAAAAGCCGGTTCTCTTGGCATATTATTTATTGTACATTGTCATCACCAGAATAACTATTCGCAGTTCCCTGCTTCTTGCCTGCGTAACTATGAAAAGAATCTTTTGCGTTCTTATGTATATTGTGCATAGTGAACTCATCTGATCGTCCATTTTCTTGAGCCTTCTGCACTGTGTGAATATGCCAAAGTTCATGAACTTTGATTTACCTTTGGTGTGTTCTCATGGTCACAATTATGCTGTAATGTCAAAAGTAGAAAAATGTTTCACTTAAAATAATGTATGTGTATAAGTACACCTTACATTTATTTTCAAATTCTTGCTCTAGTTCATATATTTCTTAATTTATATGCATACTTCCGGCATATTTGTTGAGTATTTCCTTGTTTATATTCTTACCTGATTTCCGGCCCGCGAGGTCCCCAAACAGGTCCCCAAACCGGCCCCCTAGCCAAAAGGTTTGGAGACCCCTGCTCTAGAGGTCCAACCAACTTGAAATTCTCCCAAGAAGGCTTTGCTTTTCCTCAGGTTTCACTCAGATTTTAAAGCTTTACTCTTGTTTTTAAAAATAAACAAGCAAAGCAGAAAACTCTGATACATATATATTTACATGTATATTTTAAAGCCGTGATCATGTTTGTGCAAATACCCATAGATTTCTTCCCTGGGAGCTCGGAACAGGCTAGGGTCCATAAACTAAGTATAAATATGACCTTTGCCCCCAATAGACATCTTTTTTGGTTTGTGTGCTCGCTATCCAGAAAGCATTGTATACGTTTGCCATTCTTTCCTTAGAAAATTACATTAAGAAGGTATGTTTCTGAAAGTTTGTATGGAATTTTTTAAATGTTGCTACTTTAGTTAACATTGAACTCAATACGGGTAGTAATCCCAAAGTCGACACTAGAAGCGATCAAACCATGAACTGTAGCAGCCGTGGCAATGCTTGACTGGTGCAACAGCCTCTGTTAAAAGTTGCTAGTATTTTTGGCCTTCGAGACACATTGAATGACTTTTGGCTATTATATATTTGTTGTTTAGACTAGTTCAGAATGTTTTTTGCCTTCGTCTGTCATCCTTCCTACATACCTTGTGTGTTCCCGTTTTAAGTAACATTTAGTTGTTTTCTCACTGGTGATAGGTTTATCATAAAATGCCGAGCAAGCGCCCACTCAAAATTTCAAGATAACCGTGAAAAAAAAGAGGATGGGTGTATGTGAGGTCAACAATTTTGCATATATATGTACTATTCATATTTTTTCATATATTTCAAATTTTGGAGGTGGGCACTGAGTGTGGAATGGGCGGATGCCCGGTATTCTACAGTAATTTTTATATACTTTTCAAGGCAAACATGAATGCAGATTTTATGAGTTGCTACTTGTGGGTGTACCTATATTTTCATGTTTATAGAGTGTTTATTTAGAAATGCGGGCCAAATCGCTCTTGCGAAACATATGGATCGCACAGAACAAAGGTTGATGCTGTAGTGGCCTGTACCAAAGGGCCCATTAAAGGGTAACTGCAAAGAAAAAAATTGACCACATCTCCACGTGGTAAATGATGTTGGTTCGGGCGAAGCTCTGGTGGTGCTTGTCTGCGTAGACGCTGAGCCGCAGCATGCCGAGCCCTTCGTTCGTTTTCATCCATGTCAGAAAGACAATGTGTGGTATGGAACATAGTTATATACACATTTGAGCATTTGACCGCAGCGCCCTCTCGTCTATAAACGTTGAGCCAATGCATGCAAAGTTTAACGCGATTATATACGCATTTGACCGCAGCGCCCTCTCCTGTATATACGTTGAGCGGCTACATGCAACGTTTCATCCATGACAGAAACCCCAAGTCTTGAGTTACTACCACATCTCAGAGCCCCCTACTCGTCCTGTCGCTGCGCAAACAAATTTCAACATTTTGTTTTTCATTATTTTTTTCATCTTTGTTTCTTTTTTTTGCCCTACACAAGCACGTGAGCTCACGAGCTCGTAATTTTTTTATCATTTTTTTCTCTTTTTTTTTTTTTGCCCAACACGAGCATGTGCTCACATGCTCGTAAGCACGTGATCTCACGGGCAGAAGCACGAGCACCCGACGCCGGCCTACGACGGACAGACATACGAACATGGCTAGCCCCTAAGAAGCTTCGCCCCTAAAAAAAGTGTATTTTTAAACAGCCTAATTGGGACAAGCATGTCACAAAACAATTTTTTTGCCAAAAACAAAATGTTTTACAGCAATATTTATTGCGCGAGACTGATTTTAGTTTGCGGCTATTTCGTCCGTTTTTAAATCGCGTGCCACAAAGTTGGTAATATACGTCACTAAGTGGCTGCTATACATCACGGAGTGACGTATACCAGCCACTCCGCGCGCGTCGAAAGAGCGGGAGTTTCAAATGTGGAGTCTCCGACTAAATTACATCCTGTGGCGTAAATATTGCTTGAAAAAATTTGTTTTTTCACGGAAGATTTTTTTTTGTGACATAATTGTCCCGATTAGGCTGTTTAAAAAAACATTTTTTTTTCTTTGCAGTTACCCTTTAACCCTGTGCGGTCAGATAGTCTGACCAACTTATAGGTCATTCCGGTCAGAAAATAATTTGGACGCATGGGCCCCGGAAAAGTAAAAGTATTTCGGCGTACAAAGGTAGCGTCTCACACTGAACGTAAGGACAGGAAAGTCCGGGAGATTGTTTGTGTACAAACCCCGGAACGATGTTTGTGGCGGAGCGGCTCCGCGGCCGCTGGGTTGCGCAGTCGTTTCATATTCATCACTACTTTCACTCAAGTCGCAAAGGTCGCCTCTCCATCATCTAATGAAGGGATATAGTCGTCCTCTTCACTGAAATCGTCGTCACTTTCAATTACATCACGCAGAGAGTTTCATAAAATGAGCGTGACTGGAACATGGCTACAAGGCTACAACCGTCGTGCCAGCGAAGTTGAAATTGGCGCGCTCCTCCGTTGCGCAAAAAGACATACGACATGGAACATATCTTTTTTAGAGCGCAGCTCTTAGGCGCCCGTTTCCGGCTCAGCGGCGTCGCCGTCGCCGTCGGCGTAACCGCGCGGTGCATGATGGGTAAATTTCCCCGCTAAATTTAGCGGAAAATTTTTCCCGCTAAATCTAGCGGGAAATTTTCCCCGCTAAATTTGGCGGAAAATTTTCTTTGCTAAATCTAGCGGGAAATTTTCCCCGCTAAATCTAGCAGAAAATCTTTCCCGCTACATCTAGCGAGAAATTTTTCCCGCTAAATCTAGCGGAAAATTTTCCCCGCTAAATCTAGCGGAAAATTTTCCGCGCTAAATGTAGCGGGAAATTTTCCCCGCTAAATGTAGCGGGAAATTTTCCCCGCTAAATCTAGCGGAAAGTTTTCCCCGCTAAATCTAGCGGAAAATTTTCCCCGCTAAATCTAGCGGGGAAAATCCCCCCCCCTCCTCGAGGTCACGTGACCCCCCCCCCCCCCCCCCGTGCCTTCCCCTCCTCCTCAAGAGCTGCGCTCTATTCCGCGTTACAGGGAGTTGTAAATGGCTTTCACTTTTTTATATATATATATATGACTAGTCTTGCCCTCTATGAGAAGAAACTCGAACCCTTTCAAGAGTGATGTGATTGAAGCGTTTTCCAAGAGATGGTGCCACCAATCCAGCGAGATGGCGCCACCAATCCAGCAAAGAGAGCGAAGGAGCATGTTTAAAAGGACGCGGGAATGCGTGTCGGGCCACGCCCGGCTCCTGATTGGAAGCGCGTTTCTCTGATGTCGGGCCTGGCCCGACACATGACCGCAAAGGGTTAAGAGAGTTTAGCATTCAGTGTAATTGGGTAATTAATTACTTTCCAGCAATTAAATTCATAGTTATTAGTTTTAAAGACATGGTTTCAATTATTTTGCCGGGTATCATTGAAAGTTACTAAATCCATTCAAATTACAACGATACAGGGCACATGCAGCACCTTATGGCGTTCCGAAGGAATGCTCAATTTGGACGCGTTTCTATGTTTCGGTTTTTTATCGAAACGCATTTCCACCCAAGCAATCATGTTCCCCGTGGCCAAAATGCACAATGTACCTGCGGCACCACGCGTTGCACGCAAGGATGGCTAAATAAGGAAACCTTCAAACTACAACAGGTTCGCCTTTTTGACGTCGGTGCCAGTCTGAAGACGTCCCTTTACGTGCCATGCGTGGCGTCGCATGCACATTGCACGTTTTGGCCACAGGGGGGGGGTGGGGCAGGAATGCTGTCATAGATATGAACCCGAAACCTAGAAACAAGTACAAGTTGAGAAATTTTTCGGGACGTTTTAAAATGCTGCGCGAGCCTGATATCATTGTATTATGAGTGAATTTAGTAGTTTTCGATGATTTGCATCGTGTTTCTAATTGAAACTGTACATTTAAAGTTAATAAGTAAGTATGTAATTCCTAAAATGTAATTACTTACCCAATTATACTGAACACTAATCATTTTTTTTAATAAGCCCTTTGGCACAGACCACTATGGCATCAACCTTTCTCCTCTGTGAGGCATAGTTTTTGCGGAACCAATTTGGCCCGTTTCCAAAAACTGTCTGTATAATGCAAGTTTTTTTATACATAAATTCAGTCTGATTATAACAATTCAGATGTGTCACTAAATTACCTCACTGGTTGGTTTGTTTCTCTAATGCTGATTTTCCTTTTAGATTTTAGAGCCACCCTCATATATGTTGGCTCTTTGTGATTCTCTTGTCAGATTAGCTATTTCTGGATTTTTGTTGTCGTCTGGTTCAACTGTTTTATTTTAAATTTAGCGAAGAAGTTTCAAAGTGTTTGCATCTGAATTCGCATGACAACTTTAATTTTTGTGTGAATTAAACTTTGTTGGGTCAAATCTTGCATGGTCGATGCTACATGTGATAATATCTTTCTTGCCTTATATTTTGCAGGCCGACCAATCCTGAAGTTAGATGCTGATGATATGGACGAGATCGAAAAGATTCAGAAGTAGAAGCCAATGCAAGACCTCTGAAGAAGTCATCAGTTTGCATCACATCTCTGTCGGGCAAATGTAATCTGCTTTGCTTGTTCAGAAGGACTTTCTCTTGTACTATGTACAATCACAGGGCTCTAATGTTTTTCATTGTGATTTTATTTGCTACATGAGTGCCGTTGGAGGCACCTTTTGATTGGATGCTGTGCAGGGAGTACCAGTGTGAAATATTACAGAATTAAAAGTTTACCATAAAGAAGTGACTGCATTACTTGCTTGTCGGACAAGTACAAAACAATAAAGCAATTTTATTTAGAAGGTTCTAAGTTAGTATTTGACCTCATAGTTCTCTAATTTGAGAAAATGCTCAGAATTTTCGTTTCTCCCTACAAACTTTCGACATTTGTAGCGAAACTGAGCTTCCAGCATGCTCCGGCAAGTAACACCCGTGGGTTAACGAGTCGACGCTCGACCACATCATAAGCAACACTACTAAGAGACAAAAAAACAATAGAGAAAGGTGCAGTGCCCCACCCGGAGACAAAGAAAGCGGCTGTTTACTTGGTTAAGTGCAACATTCTTTAAGCTCATGTTGTCAGTGGGAGACTAATGCGTTAGTTGACACTGGTGCATCCATTAGGCTTGTCAGTAAGAATATCATAGGTGCAGGAAAGTTAGGTTGGAGTGCCCATCAAAGTTCACAGCTGCTACAACATTGTTAAGCTGACGGAAAACTGGGTGATATTGGAAGTTAAGCCCCAGGGAAGGAAACTTTCAGTGGATGCACTCGTAGAAGAGGTTGAGTTTGAGTTCACTCTATTGCTGCCCGATATGAAGTGCTTTCGAATGAACGTACTATCTTGCATGGACGAAGTGACCCTCGACTAGGATACAGAAATTCAGCCGGGGCCTCCCCTTGAACAGCTCGTTGCCAAAAATACTGGAAAGTCTATCTCGTACCTGGAACAAATACGTGTCGAATTGTATCCACCAGCCACTTCAATTATTGAGGTTCACTTCAAGCTACACGACACTTCTGCTGTACGAAGAAAGCCCTATTTTATGACTTGCGAAACAAAATTGTGGCTAAAGTTTGGAATTCAAGGAATGCCAAATGCCGAGATCATCGGACCATTGACGTCAACGTTTGCATCCCCGATCGCCATTGTACCCAAAGAAGATGGCATGCTCCATTTTTGTATGGATTATCGCCAAACGCTTTGCTGCCTTTGAGACGCCATTCAATGTGTGCCGAGTCTGATCGGCTGCCATTTGGATCGAAGGACTCTGGAGCTTGGTTTCATATAACAAATGAAGTGCTTAAAGACCTTTTCGGTCATTTCTGTAACATTTATGTCGACAGTATTGCATCTTCCCAAACAAGAGAGACATCAACCATCTGTCTAACCATCTGTCTTGGGCTCTTAGGAGCACTGAGCACCACCAGGTTGAAGATTAACATTAAAAAAAAGCGAACTCTCTCCCCCAAAAATACAGTAGTGTTCCTCAAAATTTTTTACTGTCAAACAAAAAGTACTAAAGAGGAATCAGTGCCGAGATTTTGCAAGCTGATAAAGCCCTTCAACATACATTAGCTTCGTTTTTCTCAAGCTTGCTGGTAATTTTAGGGCATTCATAAAAGATCATGCCACGAAAACAAAGCACCTAACCGCGTCGACTCTGAAAGATACCCCGTTTGTCTGATCTGATGAGTGTGAGGGGGTGTACAAGTACCCGGTCAGGGTCATTTCTTCTGAACTGGTCCCGGTACTGCTAGATTTCAAACTGCCCTTTCGAACTTCGTATACAGATGCTTTGCACTATGGTACAGGGGCCGTCTATTGGGGCAACAGGACAGCGCCCCTAACTGCATCTTAAGGGCCACTAAAGTGCTTTTTGAGAGCCCCGTTTTGTTGTCACTACTCAATCTACAAGCTCTAAGCATCCTAAAAAACCCGAAATTACACTTGTGCGTGGCCGATTTGCATATTAAAAAAGTGATAAAAGTTTCAGACACTTAATATGTTGGTACAGTACGACAGATGGTGCTACGAACCTTACTGAATTTTATACTGAATGGTCAGAACGAACGGTGCTTGTCAGCCACTCGCAAGCGTTGGGTTCCCGCGTGGACGAGCGGCTGACCAGTCCCGCTCATCCATGCGGGAACCCATTGCTTGCAAGTCTGACGAGCGCCGTCTGTCGTCCCGACCATATTCAGCAAGGTTCGGTAGTGCCATCTGCCGTACGTACCAGCGGCAAGTGTCAGGAACTTTTATACTTTTTAATACGCGAATCAGCTGTGCATGAATGTAATTTTGTTTTTTCTTAAGAAAGCAAGGCATCCACACTACTGATAGCTTTGAGCACTATTTCTTAGGTTTAGACAGCATGCTTCCAAACCTAAGAATATTTTAAATTTGAATATTGAAGAGTTGTGCCTTTCTCCAAGCTAGGGGCTCTCAAACTTGGATCCTGAGGGACGTCCCGTCTGCTTTGAATGACAGCCAAGGAACCCCTGTCCCCTTCAACATTGTTGCATACAAGCAGTATGGAGAGCTGCATGTCTCCGTAGAAGCAGTACGAGGACTTATGATCCAAGCACATTAGGGTGTGTTTGGATCATAGCTGCACATCAATGCAGCTTCAGACATGCTGAAATACTGTTTAAACTGGGGAAATGCTTTCGGGATGGGGCTGACCGAGGTGAATTTGGGTACTTGGGGAACACTACTCTGGTGGCCCCCTGGGAACCCAGTTTTGAGAACCTCCAAGCCTTTCACTAATGTCTCAAGCTTACCGTATTTCTCCGATGTGTTACAAGTCGTTTTTTTCCAAAAGTAGATGCAGCTTAGAAGTATTTCTTGACATTCATAACCTATAGGAAACGCGCACAATGGGAGTCAAAGAAAGAATGAGAGAAAAACAGGCAGCATTCACCCTCTAGACTTATAGCCAGAACAAGCAGCCACATGATCTGGAGCCGATTATATGCCACCATTGTTTGTCAGAGCCATGCGCTGGATTTGGCAAAGTACAGGACATGCGCCGAGTTCCAGATATTGTTAAGGTTTGGCTACTCCCATCGTCGCAGCGGGTACCGGACATTTTATCGAACGCTGTTTCATAGAATAAGTGGACCTTTCATCGAACGCCGATTTATCAAACCCCGTTTCATCGAATTGCTTGACGTTGTTTCATCGAATTTTCCTTTACTAAATTTTGGAGCATTACAATACTTTTTACATAATTTACTATCGCTTTTGAAATAGTTTTGACGCTGCTCTCGAATCACCAGAAATAGAAGTACTACCCTGGTCAATTGTTTTTTTTACCTAAATGTTGATTACTGAAATATAGAAGGTAGCTTTCATATCAAAACTCGAGTGGGTACGCGATTCACTCTTTTCTGATGAGGCAAGTGGCTGTTCTCCACCACACACTTTTTCCTCACTTCATCCCCCTTTTCGTTCATGCGTGAAAGTCACTTTCTGAAAAGGGAATCAGCTATTCTCCGCAGTATTTTCATTCTATCCTAGGAGAATAGCTTTTTCTTTTAACAACGTACACTGCATGTTAAAAATTCGGCAGGTGCACGGTGTGCACGGTTCTGTCGGTTACAGTAAATGAACAAAGAGGGGAGACAGGTCTTTTTTCTGTATCATGCGACATGGAGACAGACCATTGCTTCAAGAACTCGTCTTCGTCTTGAAGCAGAATACATCTCTTCAACGACAAAGATATGCCCTTGTACGGGCGTGCGTTCATCACTGCACCCGATGTTCACAGGTTTAAAAGTGTCGTCAGTGTTCCTGCTGTTTATTGGCCACATTAACAGCAGAAGTCATTTACTAAAAAAAAAATATAGAAATAGGAAACAAAATTTGTTTATAAATTTATAACTTTACAAATTATAATCAATAATATAACACTGCTATCCTCCCGGTACTAAAAGAAAATTATTTCCTGTGTGTAGAATTCCTCCTGCTCAAGTAGGCGGTGTTTGATGAAACGGCTTCGATGAAATGGTGTTCGATGAAATGGTGTCCGATGAAACGGCATTTGATGAAACGGTGTGTAATGAAATGTCCAGACCCACGTCGCAGCGAATGGACACGAGCCGCCTTTACCCGAATGCATGTCAAGGCATTGATTCTCATGATCCCAAATTTAATGCTCACGCAGTGCTAGTGTCCACTGTACGAGCAGCATTTAAATATAGTCGCCGCGGTTACCGTAAAGCTTGATGACGAAATCCTGAGGATCGCAATGTTGATTCCGCCAAGAAGGCGATCACCACAACTTCTGCATTAACTTTTACGCGTGAGAAACTAAAAACCAAACGCCGGCCATTATCTTTGAAATTACGCAGCGACAAAGAAGCTTCTTGGTCGGTTGCACTGCGTGCGAGTATACTTGGGTCCCTTTAATACCAGCACGCTCGTGTAAAGCGAGACATTTTTATCCAATATTGTTGCACTACCCATTTAACTACACAGAATTGCTGTCTCGTTTGATTCATTGCAAGAGAATATTTACTTGCATGTATATCGCAATCACATTACACAGCTCAGGAACGCAGTTTCGCCGCATCGAGCGTCCATGATATCCCTGGTGATATCCCACACAGCCTGGTTATAGTTACAAAATTGCAGAGGGGGAGCAAATTGGCTTTGAAGGGCGAAGGGAGAAATGATACTTTTGGTTTTTAATCTTTAGGCTAGGTGGCAAAACTACCGCCTGTTATAAAAGGTAAGGCCGTTAACATCCACCCATCTATCCATCAACTTTACAAATATGCAAGTTCGACTTATCTGCCAACTTTTTTGTGAAAACAACTGTATATAGGGCAAGGGGGTGTAACTTATAGAACAGAAAATATGGTATATGAAACCCGAGCTGTACTCGGAAAAGTTGTTCCTAGGCCTTCATTTGTCCACTGCTAAGGTTAATTGATTTTAATCTATTTATTGACTATGGCCTCAAATCGGCCGAAGCCTACATAGGTGTGGCAAGTACACAATGGACTTGATGCGAGATAAAACCTAGAGTGATACCCAGCTATACATTAGAGGGGATTAAAATGATCTTTATCCTTTTAATCTCAAAAAAAAAAGAAACGATTTATTTTTAATGATCTACGGTACAGGCACATTGATAGTTGCGACAGCTTATGGGACCCTAATGTATCTTGCATCTCACAGTAAACCAGTGACGACCCTATGATGAAGATGCGATTTGCCCGTGGAAAGATTATGACACCCCTGCACACTAGCACAAACCCTAATCGGAACACACCGAAGTGTGCTTTGTGGTCCGCAAAGTATGTCGCGAAGGGCACGCAGTGGGGCACGTACGGGCGCTTCGTTGTCACCAAACACAAAGTCTACACGAGAGCCGGCGTGAACGCATGGAGACGTTTTGTGCATTTGATACAAAGGCTGTGTCGAGGCATTCCCGTACACGGTGGGTGAAGCAACGGGCGTTCTGTAGCTCTTTCTTGTTTGCGCTGAAGTCCCCCGTTACCACAAGGGGCACGTCGTGCTCGTGCGTCAAGTCCTCCACGTTGCTCTTTGGCATACCTGGGAACACGTACACAGGGCGATGCCCAGGGGCACCGAACGTTGCATTTGTAATGCAACGTTCAGTGCCCCGATGAGGTCGCACGGCACACACTTGCTTCCCTGCTCGTACACGGCCATCCCCGATATGTATTGCGACACTCCGTTTGCGGACGTGACGCACCCGTAGCCGGGGATTTCTTGGGAATCCCTCTGCATCTCCGCACGACAGACAGGACGACATGGTCAAGTGTCAAGTCCAACCCGCGTGTAGCCAACGGACGGATGTCGACTGAGCAGATGGCAGAGTGGTGCGACCGGTCACAAGCTGGGCGACGGCGTCGCTTTGTCGAATTTGTTGCGCAGCGCTCGGTCTTGGCTTTTGGTACTGCGGTAGAACCCCGAGTCTTCTTTGCCGTAGCCAACGATGAGGCCCCGAAGAGACGTGGCTCAGCTCGGTGCTGCGTACACGAGCTCCCGGGGATGTCTTCTCTTGTACAGTGCAATCCACTTATACATGGTATCCCAAGGTAAACACAAACAAGCCATGGCAATACTTCCTTTGACCGAAATACCTTCCGGCTGACCAGCTTCTTGTGTGTGTTTCAATGAGCAAGAATGAGCAGCGCGTCTTTTTAAGTTATTCTTGGCAGAAAATCGGAACAGGTATGACAAGAAACCGGACATAAGATAGATCACTGTGCGTCTCTGGACCATACAACGCCAAGAAAAAGCACCGCATCTTGTTTTATTTGGCCTCCGTGGCGAAAGTTACGTGGCCCTACCCGACGGCATAGTGGAAAAATTTGTATGTGCGGGACATTCAATAACATTACATACCCACGAATCAACTGAGGCACGTAATTGTTTAGTGTTTTTTGTGCACGGGAGAGCGTGTGTGAGAACAGCATCGCTTCATCAACAGCGCGGCGTTGCCAGTGTTCGAGCTAGCCAAAGGGAAACTATGCTAAGCCTGTCAGACGTAGCTGAGGGTGCGAAGGATCGTACGACTCGTGCTCGATCATGCCCGGGGAAAAGTGAGCGGTGCGTTTTCAATGACGAGTAGAGATATCGTGATTGGCACAAAGCAGTTGCAGTGTGTAGTACGATTGCGCTGCTCGTTCCCTGCAGAAATCAAGCAGCATGTTTTCGACGACGATTGGAAATATTATGATTGTGACAACGTCGACCTACCGTGGCGATCCTGTGAATTATATCCACGTGGATACAGGTGCAGACGCAGACGTCAAAAGGCTATTTTATATTCTAGAACCCAGGCGATAAGGTGTTTTCTTCTTCGTCCTTAAAAACTAAGTTTTGCGTTAGACTTGTTACAATCACGCGACGTCGTGTTTGAAGAAGCGGGTGAGTAACTAGATAGAAAAAATGGTACCCATGCTGTTTGACGTCTTGCTTTAATCGTGTTACAAACAGATGCTTTATTGCATGCCGAAAAGAAAAACCTGGCTCTCAAACTTCGAAAATTGACGTGCCTGAAATTGTAGCAAAACCAAACCCCAGGTTCGGTTCCATGCGAAAAGATTGCCTCCATTCTGAAGTCCTCCACTGACACAAACTCAAAATTTACAAATATTTTTTCTTTTAGTTTGTCTGTGGGTTTTTCCTGTAGTTTGTTCACGACTCTCTCACAACTGTCTGTTCACAAGCTCGCATGCACATGATAATCATTGTCTACAATAAATTCTGCCCCAAGATAAAAAAAAAAAATTGAAACACTATTAGTTTATGTGTATAAACTATTTTATGCAGTACCAAGTTGTTCTGTGTTATGGAAATCTGCATTCAGGCTAAAATAAAAAGTTATATTTGGGCAAATATTAATTAATCTTTCAATCAATCTTTATTTGCATAAGAACTCAAGTGTGATTCCTTCGTTCAGGTATTTTTGCTGTCTGGTAGAGTCCTATGTGTGCATCTTTGATTTCAAAATTAAGCTATCCTAGTGTTGAGCGCGAAATCAATGCTCACATGACAGAGACTGTTCGCGCTCGACGGCCGCAGCCCACTGCATTTTTTATTTCTCGGGGATCTGCCACACCAACGTTGCCCAGTCAATTGCAAAGCATTACACCACCAGTTGAAACGGAAAACATAACAAAAAAAAACCAAAACAATATAATTGCAGAACACACGAAACATAGCGGTGACGTTGCTCTTTTAAAGCAGGCAAACAAAACCTAAACCGGAAGTGTTCTCCGCTCCCTGTCATGGCAGCCGGAAGTGGTCCAAACACTATGTATAATGATGTACCACTTATACAATCAGTTTGTAGAGTTTCTAAGCTAGAAACGACCAGTTTCTAGTCGATATACAACAATAACCAGTTACGATTGAAATTTTGGGTTTTCTCGTTATTGTTATAAGTGGATTGCACTGTACTCGTAGACGAAGCTGCTGTACGTGCCACCCACCGACTTCTACATTGTCATTGCACTTCCCCAGGGCACAAGGAACTGTGTGCGGCAACAACTGATCTCAACCTTGCGGTTCAACGTGGTGGTCACCTTGCTCTGCTCTATGGGGACCCATTCAAGTCAGACGGCCTTCTCGAGAACCGAGTGCAAAGGTGCCACCTTCAGTCATGCCAGTTTCCCCGTGGCGCCAGAGTGGAACCTGAGCCACAACCTTTTGGGAAGGCCCGTTTCGTCCAGTCCGACGTGGGCCAGGTTTCTTACTGTTATGTATTGAGTGGTATGGCGTTGCCATCTAGCAAACAGACGGCAGATCATAAACACCGCACCACCCTGCGGATCCTGGGCGAGTTATGTATGCGCAAGCGTGCACTCGTGGACGACGAGCAGCAAGCCGTCCATCGTTATTCTGTAACCATACCTCTTCCTGTTCAAATAAATAGTTATCTGATCCTGACGTTGCAGACCAGGGTCTAACCCTTACGTCAATGTTGACAGTGATCATGCAAGGCTTACTGATGCAGGGCACGAACCTTGCGGACAAGTTGCCCATTTCCGTCAAGGTCATTTGCTTGATCTTTTCTATCACTTGTTGCGCTCTCCGGGGTTGCACTATACTTCGTTTCAGCTTCGGTCCAGACGCAGCCAAAGCTACAAGCGCGAGCTCCGGGCTTTCAGTTTATCCTGCCAAGCACGCACGCCGTGCAGTGCAAGCACTGTTCTGGGCCACATGCTCGCGCTTGTAGCATCGGCTGCGTCTGGACCGAAGCTGAAACGAAGTATAGCCACAGATCTTGTCTCTGGCCTTCATGGCTCGCATCTCGGGCATCCCTTCTATGGCGTCCTGCGTGTTGAAGCTTTCCATGCTCCTGTTGGCGAAGAACAGGCGGACGCCGTGAGGACCTCCCTGAAGCGCCTCGGCCATGAACTGGGACTCAATCATGCGCTACTCCCCGTTGGTGAAAGCTTCTTCGTCGCCAATCCTTGCGAGGGCATTGGAGGCCTCCTTTTGCCGCATTACTTGGACTAGCAGGGGGAAGAGGTGATGCCAGGTGAGCTCGGTGCTGAAGGTGTTTTGGCGACCCTTAGTGCGGTTCAAAAACCTGGCTGGCCTATCACCGGTGGAACAAGTTGCCGATCGCGCGGCGGAGTCGCTGGGCCTCGTTCTCGCGTTCACGCACCGCGGGGTCTTCACGGCGAAGTCGCTGAGCCTCAGTTTCGCGTTCACGCACCGCGGGGTCTTCGCGGCGAAGTCTTTGGGCCTCGTTCTCGCGCTCACGCACTGCGGGGTCTTCCCGGCGAAGTCGTTGAGCCTCAGTTTCGCGTTCGCGCACCACGGGGTCTTCACGGCGAAGTCTTTGGGCCTCGTTTTCACGTTCACGAACCGCGGGGTTTTCGCGGCGAAGTCGTTGGGCCTCAGTCTCGCGTTCACGCACCTCGGGGTTCAGACGTCGAAGTCTCTTGGCCTCGTTCTCACGGGCACGCACCTCACCGTTCTCCCGGCGACGACGGCGAGCTGCCGCCAGCGATGCCTTGTCCTCTTCGCTCTCACGAGCCCGACGTTCCCTCGCTGCAGCGGCAAGTCTAGCTTTGCGCTCATCTTGTTCTGCCGCGGTCCGCACCTTCAATGGAGGAGCCATGGCCCATATGCTTGGAATGGTGCAGCTGTGTTTTCGCTTGCCTTACCTGCCTTCTTCCATATGCTTGGAATTGTGCAGCTGGTTTTCGCTCTGCCTTCCTTACCTCATTTCAATCATAAAGTTGAAACTACAGTAGATCGTCGTGGCATGAACAAACAGTGCAAACATAGTGTGGTATAGAACGATGATCATCTCCCCAGGTCAGTGATCCCCCCCACGCGTCCACGCAGTCGTCACGAGTGCGGATTGCGTTGGATTCTTATCCGCACTCCTGCGGATTGCGTGTGGAAGCGCAGGCGCGCAGACGAAGGAACGAAGACGTTGGAACTTGGACCGAAGACGTTGGTACGAAGCAACGTTACTTTGGTACGAAGCGCATCAAGGTGTGTTCGATTATCTTTTTATCTGCACTCCGCGGTGGCGCGATTTTGTCGCGGGAAACTTTGAACACGGTGGTTTAGAAGTTGACAACTTTGCGTGTGACACGGGCGTGTCACACGCAGCCTCGACGACTGTATGGAAATATTAGTGGTTTTAATTTCAAAATTAGAATAATAAAAAAAGTTTTTGGCTTTATTAAAAACAACAACATTGGGTGGCGCATTTAAAGGGACAATGAAGGCAATTTAGGACATCTTTTTGGCGATTGAACTGGGTTCCCAGGCACGTCTCAGGCCACGTTGCCCAAATTTCAGCCGAAACCGGCGCTTGTGTGCCGCGCAAATCAATAAAACAGTCGCGGTAATAATTGCACCGGGATCGACTGGGGCGACGCCCCGAGAGTGGCGGGAGAAGCCAGGAGAAGCGGAGCTCGCGTGATCGATGCGGGGCCAAGACGCGCGACGTCACAAACGGCGCGTCGCGCCGTTTGTGACGTCGCGCGTCTTGGCCCCGCCAAACGAGCTGACGCGCGCCGTTTGCGACGTCGCCAACGTCGCGCGTCAGCGATTGGTCGCTGACGCGCCGCTTAGAACGGCCAGATCGCTGCCGCTCTCCTCGGCATCTCCCCGGCGTCCGTCCTTCGGCATGCGGGCCGCTCGTTGCCGGCTGTTCGGTCTCCGTCGGGTGATAGCAGAGGCCGCCACGCACGTACTCCCGTTCCGTTGGTGTTCGGTTACCGAACGGAAGCTCGAACTCGCTCGCGAGAGCGGCATTGCCGTCCATGTTGACAAATTCGGCGAAACGACCGCGCCACCGCGCTGCTATAACCCACCGCGGTAACCAGAGTCTCGACGCCCTAAATGCTACCGGTACCGACAATTCACATGTGACGTCACTCCGTACGTCACCTCCGTTTTCGGAGGCCCAAAAACGAGAAACACAGATAGTTGAGTTTCGGTTTCTTCAGTTCTTTCGTAAGTATAGAAATATGCGTCACAAATGTCTATAAAAATTTAGGCAGTATGCCAGGTTCCCAAGAAGCCTAAAAACACAATTTAAACAAATTAAATTAAATCGCCTTCATTGTCCCTTTAAGATTAACCGGTACACGCGCCTCGGGATCGGACAAAGGCGATCAATGTGTGTGTGTGTGTGTGTGAGGGGGGGGGGAGCCCTTTTATTAATCATTTACGCACCCGAAAAGTCAGGAACATCCCAAGCACATCACATCATCAAAATATTGCAAAAAAAAATTTTTGGTGGAAAAAACTTACCCAAAAAAATTTTTTTTTGCAATAATTTTTTTTTAAAGGGTTATATATTTTTATTGACAAAAAAAAAGAATGAGACTTACAAATCTCCGTAATCCAAAATTAGACCGCAGCTCTCGAGAAGGAGGAGGGGATGGTATCAACACCTCCTAGAAGACAAGGCCGTAGCGCTCTTCTCGTGACGTCGCGAAGGAAGGCCATCGGGGCGCGCGGCGAAGCGAAGGCAACACGCTGTTAGAGGCGGGGTTTGATGCCGCACGTCCGGGAGCTTCCTGGCTCGTGACGACGACCATTCCCCGAAGTGAAGAACCCAGGGGTCCAGTGGAGGTGGGAGAATTGGTAACGTAACGAACGGTTTAATTACATGGTTGCGATACAGTCGTCAAATCCGAGAGAACTCCTGAGCAGCCTCGCGCTCCGCCTTATATAGGGTCCGTTTTCTCCCTCACTCCCCGCCAGGGCAGCAGGTGCGCAGCAGCAACCCGCCGTCAAGTGCGTCGTAGCAAAGTCCGCCGCGTCGTAGCCAGAAGTGCGTCGTAGCCATGGTCCTCCGCAATTAGGTCATGCCTCTCTCCCTTTCCTGAGCGCGCCAAGCCCCACGCACGCACACACGTCCCGTTGACGTCACGGACTCGTCGAGACCTGTCTCCGCAGTTAGGCCCGGCCTCTCTCCCCTTCCGGAGCGCACCAAGCCGCACGCACGCACACACGTCCCGTTGACGTCACGGGCGCGTCGAGACCTGTCTCCGCAGGCGCAGACACGTAGGCGCCGGTTCCGTACTCCTCGAGACTCGTTTCGCGTAGGCCCCGTCCAGCAGGCGACGTTCCCGGACAGATCATGACTCGTTTCCGCAGCGTTGAAACTCGGAAGAAGGTCGCCGAAGGTTCCATTCTTAACAGCCCCTCCGGGGCCAGGGAAACCTCGAAAGGCCGGTGGTACAATCGCTGGCCTGAAGAGGTGGGCTTGGAGTAGGCCTTGAGAAGACGCTGCAAGCACCCAACAAACTCCCAAACCTCTTACAACGGAGGCATTAGCGGAAACGTCCCACACAACACCACGCCACACCGCAGTCAAACGCTCGGAATTCGCCAGAGACCCGCCAGACTGGATTACGGATTACCATAATTTGCCAAAACAATGCGAATTGACCCGCTGTCGCCAAAACAAAACTCATTTTTCCAACGAGGTCACAATGAACAAAATACAAAAGACAAAAACTCTTTGCAATTTGTGAGGTCCTTTGGGGTTTTAACGAAGTGCCCCCACTTAGATCCTCATTCCCGTGGATGACGAAGACCTCTGAGATCATCCCTACTGTTTTTCGTGATGCCAGAAAAATCTGCTCAACCCATCGGCATTGCCGTTAAATTTGCCTTTCCTTTTTCTTGCCCTGAAGTCGTAGTGATCGATTTTCACGTGATTTCTAGACGTGAAAATGCGGTCCTTATAGCGCCGATAAAACAATCCGCCTTTTTCATGCCCCGTTACATTGGTCCTAGCAATCTCCTGAGCTGTACCGCGAAACCCTGACACACTAGGGTCGCTCTTCTGCTCGACTGTCAAAGACACTCTGTCTACTCGTAGCAGAGGACCAAAGTTACGTGACGCCGGAGCTACGAGAGATCTTTCACTGATCCCGTCTTCCTCCGCCTTTTCCGCCGGTTCGTTGGGACGGCGTACACTTTCTAGTGCTACGAGGTCAGGCTGTTCTACAACCTGGTCCCTCTCATCCCGTTTCTCTGCCTCGAACTCTGGTAGTGCCTGCTCCCCGACAGCTGCCTCTGGCTCTGGATCACTCGTCAACAAAGGGGCGAGCTGACGCGATTTGGACCTCGTACCTGACTGAACTAGTCCCTCTCCCAGTTGTTGACCCCTCTCGCGCAGCAGGAATTCTGACCGGTTAGAAAACAAATAAGGATACTCCAACGGGACTGTTTGCGAGACAGCCGCCTCTGTCACCAGCTCTCCGAACGGGCCAGTTATCCTTACCGTCGCCATAGGCAGACAGACACTGTGCTTTTCGAGCAGCTGCTTGATCCAAACTACCTTTCCAGTAAAATCGGATGTCGTTACATACGACGGATGAACAACGTCCATCGTCGCTGCACTGTCACGAAGCACCCTGCACGGCTTTCCGTTTACCTGGAGCTCGTGAAGATAGGGACGAAGGAGCTCCAGGTCCTCGTCACTACCGGTCACGGTCGAGAACACAACCCGCGGTTTCTTACATCTGGCCGCTGTGTGTCCCGGCTCCTGACAGTTGTAGCACAGGAACGGCTTCCTAGCCTCGAACTGCCCTGTTTGGCTTTTCCGCGCCTCGTCTCCGTTCGAGTGTTCTGCGCTCTTTTCTGGGACCTTTTGTCCTGCTTCGGGCTTCTCGGGCCCGTTTTCTCGCGAGCCGTTTCCCTGTCGGAAGGTCTTGCGCTGATCGCTCCGGCCGGGTTCGCTTTCCTCTCCGCTCAGCTTTCTACGCGTTGCGTACTCCTCGGCTAGCTCAGCGGCCCTTTCGACAGAGTCGACTCCTACCCTGTCCTGCACCCAGAGCTTGACTGCCTGCGGAATGCTACGAAAGAACTGTTCGAGGCACACACACTCGACTACCTTGTCTCGGCTTTCGTACACTTCCTCGCTCTTCAACCATTCTATCAAATTGGTTTTAAGCCCGTAAGCGAATTCCGAGTAGCCCTCGCTGCTCTTTTTGGATGCGTTTCTAAACCTTTGACGGAACGCCTCGGCAGAAAGGCGGTACCGTTTCAAAAGGCTGGACTTCACCTTGTCGTAGTCGTCCGCGTCTCCAGCACTAAGGCGCGCGACAACCTCTGCAGCCTCACAGGGCAACAAAGTCAAAAGCCGTTGCGGCCACGTTTCTGGGGCGAAGCTCAACTTCTCACATGTCCTCTCAAAGTTCACTAAGAACAGGCCCACGTCTTCCCCAACTTTAAACGGCTGCATGAGCTTCTTCATTTGATACGACTCGGTCT
Source organism: Ixodes ricinus (assembly GCA_037355805.1). Classification (NCBI taxonomy): domain Eukaryota; kingdom Metazoa; phylum Arthropoda; class Arachnida; order Ixodida; family Ixodidae; genus Ixodes; species Ixodes ricinus. The sequence continues at coordinate 777 of JAZHYW010044472.1, read as the reverse complement.
CACTTGCTCGCACCGGAGTCCCAACTCTACTGTTCTGTGAGTTTAATCGCTGTTGTTCCATCTCTAACTCTAACCTTTTTAGCGCTGCTCGTTCCTCTCTCGCTGCAGTCTGCTCCCGTTCCTCTCTCGCCGCAGCCTGCTCCCGCTCTCGTTCCTCTCTCGCCGCAGCCTGCTCTCGTTCTCGTTCCTCTCTCGCTGCAGCCTGCTCCCGCTCTCGTTCCTCTCTCGCTGCAGCCTGCTCTCGCTCTCGTTCCTCTCTCGCTGCAGCCTGCTCTGCCTGCTCCTCTCTCGCTGCAGCCTGCTCTCGTTCTCGTTCCTCTCTCGCTGCAGCCTCGCTCTTAGCGTTCAGAAGCAGTTCCCACGCAATTTTAATTTCCTCTACTTCTGCGCTCTCTGAAATCGCTTTACTGATCTCAGATTTCTTCATCTTTTGCTCCACCTCCACACCCAATTCTTCACATAAACAGAATAAATCTGTTCTCAGTAACCTCATTAGATCCATGATCGCTGCTCTTTAGCTTTGGCTTTGTTCTAAAACTTGTCGCGAGGTTGTACCTAAACCTAGCGCACGAGTCAAACACTAAGGATTCCCAGCAGTTCAAAATTAATTACCCATAATCTGAAGCCTGGCGAATCTCAAAGCAAAGTCCAAACGCTCACCCGCAGATGTAGCACGATGTCGCATGGTCCGATCCCAACCGCTGCCAACCAGTTGTTAGAGGCGGGGTTTGAGCCGCACGTCCGGGAGCTTCCTGGCTCGTGACGACGACCATTCCC
>JAZHYW010044471.1:0-12018 GCA_037355805.1 Ixodes ricinus | reverse complement strand
GAAAATGTTGGCGGAAAATGTTGGCGGAAAATGGAAAAGGAAAATGGAAAAGAAAATGAAAATAAAATGTGATAAAATTTTTTTTTTTTTTTGGGTAAAAAAAAAAAAAAAAAAAAAAAAAAAAAAAAAAAAAAAAAAAAAAAAAAAAAAAAAAAAAAAAAAAAAAAAAAAAAAAAAAAAAAAAAAAAAAAAAAAAAAAAAAAAAAAAAAAAAAAAAAAAAAAAAAAAAAAAAAAAAAAAAAAAAAAAAAAAAAAAAAAAAAAAAAAAAAAAAAAAAAAAAAAAAAAAAAAAAAAAAAAAAAAAAAAAAAAAAAAAAAAAAAAGTTTTTTTTTTTTTTTTTTTTTTTTTTTTTTTTTTTTTTTTTTTTTTTTTTTTTTTTTTTTTTTTTTTTTTTTTTTTTTTTTTTTTTTTTTTTTTTTTTTTTTTTTTTTTTTTTTTTTTTTTTTTTTTTTTTTTTTTTTTTTTTTTTTTTTTTTTTTTTTTTTTTTTTTTTTTTGATCTTGATGCCCAGCAATGGTTTTCTTGAGTTCCTTAGACTAACTTGCTAAAAAAGCTGGATTCGTTCTCGTTTAGATGTTTAGGATAATTTTCAGTATTCTGCTACGGGCATCAATAAACTAGGAAACAAAAACAAAATTTTTCATATTACGATAATAAAAAATAAATAAGAAAGTTCACTTTTGCTATTTGTTTGTATGTTATTATAAAGAAATGATTTTTAATGTAAGAAGTGGGAGCACTGCGGTGATACCCACTTTATGAGAGGGGTGATTGTTCTTGTGAACTCAACACTCACATGTCAAATGTAGTATTTAACCACGTACCACATGTTGAGATTAAGTTAATTATCCCAATTGCCCTGTGCAACAAACAGCAAGATAAAAAAAGTAATTCGGGAGAAGAACGTATTTAAATATCCGACTTGATATCACGTTCCTCTAAGAGGGTGGAAGCCCAAGATTTTAAAATAGCACCTGGCTTCTAGTTGGCGGCCTTAAATTTAATTTTTCATTGCCAGTTAAGAAATCGGTTAATCTCAAAACATCCCGTGACAAGGCGTGTTCCCAAAGTTGAAATAACGAACGAATGCCTGAGAACAGTCGAACCATGTCCAGTTCAATATAAGTTTTCTCAAAGATGGCTTATTTTAGAGGATTCGCCATAGCAGGAGGTTGTAGTCGAGAGTCAGAAATTTTGCATTTCAGTAACCTGTTGAAGCTCTCGGACGACCTCTAAAAGTTCCCGGATGAGGCGCTGGTGCCGGAATTAAAAACAAAAATGAACGAATGCGTCAAAACTGCCAAGCAATCCTTAATTTGAAACCGGAGTTCTCAAGAAGGACTCATTTTGAATAATTTACCATAGTACCAGGATGGGCTGGAGGGCTCCACATTTTATATTCCACTTTAGTTGGTAGCATGGTTGTCATCAAAAAGATCCCTGGCGAAGCACGCGTGTTCAAATTTCAGAAGATTAACGAATGCGTAAAAACAGCCGAACCATCCCCACTTTGAGAACGGCTGTCTCAAAAAATAATTATATTGGAGTATTTGGCTACAGTACTAGGATAGTACTAAGATGGGCTCGAGGACTCCACATTTTATACTCCACCTTTTGTTTGGAACTTGATTAGTTCTCAAAGAGTTCCTGGCGAGGCGCGTGTGCCCAAATTTCAAAAGATGAACAAATCCGTGAAACAACCAACCCATCCCCACTTTGAGATTGGTTTTCTCAAAAAGGATTTATTTTGAAGTATTTGCCGTAGTACCAGTATGGGATCAATAGGTGTGCATTTTATAGTCCAGCTTTAGTTAGGAGCTGGATTGTACCCAAAAAGTTCCCTGGCGAGTGGAGTGTGCCCACATTTCAAAAGGTGAACGAAGGCGCAAGAACGGCCAAACCATCCCCACTTTGGCACGATGATACGCGGTGTGCTTTGATTTTGGACGATTTGTCAGGATGAACTTGGATGATGAAATTATAATCCGCGTTTTTGCTTGGCCAGCTTTGCGCCTGTTGCACGAGTGGTAATTTTAGAGCAGCAACAGAGCTCTCCTGTGCTCTGCTATTGTTCCATAAAATTTACTGATTTAGTGGTTTTCGATGACGCTCAACAAGCTTTGAATTGGAACAATATGTTTCTTTTTACTAATTGAAACTATTAGGAAAAGTTTAGGATATTAATTATACAACTTATCGTGACTCTGAGCCGCCCTTAATATCCCTTGGCCGTATTGCCACGCGCGTCGGCGAGCGAGCACGCGCGTGGCCGAGATGTTACCACGCTTGACTTTCGTGCGGAAGCCCAGTGTTCGATTCCTGGGAGTTACGCGTCTTCGCTTTATTCTTACAGTTTAAAGTTCTCGTAAATTCGAGAACCCTTTTGCTTGTTCGAGGTACGAATGTTCTACACGCCGAAACTTCTACGCCGATTGATTCTAGAAGCAAACGCGTGTAGCATAAGGGGCTCCGTGTGGCGAGCCAGCAGTCAGATCTCGCCTCAGCGTTCGATCCTGCTGTTTCGCCCCCATCGACGCCTGCGACGGTAGTCTTTGTCTATTTTGTTTTGGGCACAAGTTCGCTTCATGAGACTTTTAGTATGCTTCAGTTTTTATCGCCTCATCAATTGTCATTTCGTGACATTTTGGTGGAGGCGCTGGGTATCGCATTCTATATGCCTGTGGAGCGTGCGCCTCCGAAGACACCCCGGCCAAGTGAGGTGCTTCAGCCCCGGAAGGATACCCTTCGCAGAAGACGCCGATGCTCGAGCAAGCCGCCGTACCAAAGGACAACTCCCGGAATTCAGACCTTTGTTGCAGAAGTCAAATAGAAGACCGCGACGATGACTACTCCACCGTCGTCATCCTGCTTTCCAATCCCCGCACGCCGACGCCCTTTCACGGCGAAGCCCACGAGGATGTAGAAGACTGGCTGCAGCATTATCAACGTGTGGCCCACCACAACAGATCGGACGGCTGAGCAGCGCCTCCAGAACCTCTACTTCTCGGCTTGAGTGCACCTCGAGGCACATTGGCTTGAGAACCACGAAGCATCCTCTTTACTTCGCCGGAGTCATGCGCCGCCCAATTCGAAGCGGACGTTTATCAACCACCATCGTCGGCAGCGAGCGGAGGACTTTCTTCAATCAAAGGTGCAGGGCCCCAACGAAAGCGCGACAAGCTTTGTTGAAGATATCCTGCGCCTAAGCGCCCGAGCCGATCCCTAAACCACCGAAGAGAAGATACTTCGCGCCCTCATGCGTAGCGTGTAGAGTGAAATTTTCGAATGCCTAGTACCAATCCCCCAACGACCGTCGACGGTTTTGTGACCGGAGCAGCCGACATCGAGGGCACCATGCTGGCCCGAGCAAGTAGTGAACACAGACTCGCCGGCGCGCCTGCTGCTCCAACCGTCGTATCTTCCCGACCGAACGTGAACACTACCGTTGTCGACAGCCTTCGGGAGATCGTTCGCGATATTGTTCGGGAAAATCTCAGCAAGATGATAACCGCTGCTGATTGCCCGCCCCTCCTCACTATCACTCGCCAAGGTCGTGCAAGGGCCTGAGGGCCTGAGTCTCCCGTCACCGCAGCAGCACCGGAAGAGCCTGATACAAGCTACGCCGCAATGGTCCCCTGTGAGCCTCCATCGCCGCAGTATCCCCGACGCCAGGAAAATTGGGCGCACGTTCGCCCAGAACAAGCTGTGGAAAGGAAGAGCGACGTGCTGGCGGACGGCCGACAGGCGACCACTGTGTTACCATGCGCTGCGGTGAGGCTGACTACGCGTCTACCGGAGGTGCCCATACCGCAAAATGTGCCTGCGAGGGTTTGCGCCGAACGACCCCCGCCCGTGGTACGGCGAACGCCCTCGCGATATCAAGGAATACCTCCGTCGCCTTTCGTCACCAGCACCGACAGCACCACGAGGTTCCCGTCCTCCTCCCCGACGTTCCGCATCGTCTTTCCGTCGGTCGCGCCATGACAGCCTGTCTCCCCTGTCCCACCGGCAAATCTAGGTGCGGCAACGCCTGGAGGTGGGGTTGCCGAAGACGACCAAAGTAAAAGCCTCCAAGAAAGCCGGAGCATTCCATCTCTTTCCAGGCCACGCATCGCAATGACGCTCCTGTAGCGTTGCCCAACAACCTAAAAGTTGTTATCGAAGGCCACGACGCATCGGCCCTCGTGGACACCGGTGCAGACAACCCAGTCGAGTGGAGGATCTTCGCCTTCTGCGAAAAGTTACGACGCCCTGTCATGGTCCACAAATTCGAACCGCCGGAGGACAGCGACATGCCCATCGGAAGGTGCACTGCCCGAGTCGACATTCATGGTCAGACGTTCCTGTGAGATTCGTGGTTCTACAAGACAATGCGAGAGAGCGTCATTCACAGCATGGGCTTTTCCCGTTCATCATCGACGTTGAAGAGAAAGATAACGCTGCGGACACCTGTACCGCACCCAGAGGAACCCAAAACAACGCCAGTCGCCATCCGGAGTCGCTGACGATCACGTGAGCCTGCTGCACGATCAGTGGCGGCAGGTACACGCTCATGACCGAGGACAACTGCCTGCGGCTAAGTTTTCCTGGAAGGCAACGTTCAATTGCTCCTGGGAAGAGAAATAGGCGTCGGGGGTAACTGAACTTCAGAATGGACGCACTGTGGTACTCGCTACGAACTTCCAACAAGAAACGCAACACCTCACGCAAGGTGTTGCTGTGGGTCACGTTGAGGAACTACGGAACTCTGGCGAAATCGCCGCCATTACTGAAGAATCCTCGTTACCTCAGCAAGACAGTACATTGCCAGCGCAGCTCGACATTTACCCTAAGCTTCCGGGCCCAAAACGACGGCAGCTGATGAACCTCCTCGCCGAATGCCACGACTGCTTAGCGACGTCGTTGAAGGTGCGCCAAACCACCATTGCGAAGCACCGCATCGTTACCGAGGACGACGCGCTCCTGTGCATCGATCACCGCACAGAGTCTCCGTAAGAGAAAGAGAGGTAATCCGCGAGCAAGTTCCAAAGTAGCAACGAAAACATAATCTCACCACTCGAGCAGCCGTGGGCCTCTCCAGTCGTACTGGATAAGAAGAAGAATAGAGCGCTTTGGTCCTGCGTGGACTACCGGGCACCGGAACGCGGTGACGAAAAGAGACGTCTATTCCACTATCCCAGATCGACGACATTCTAGACCGGCTGCGCCACTCTCGGTATTTTTTATCGATAAACCTGAAGAGCGGTACTGGTTCAAGTGCAAGAAGGCACCGAGCGAGTCATCGCCTACGCAAGTCGGACACTGTCCAAGGCGGAGAGAAATTACTCCACGACTGAAAAAGAATGTCTTGCGGTCGTCTGGGCAATCACGAAGTTCCGCCCGTACTTGTACGGGAGCCCGTTCCGCGTAGTCACAGACCATCACTCGCTCTGCTGGCTTGCGAACCTCAAGGACCCTTCAGGACGCCTCGCTCGATGGAGTCTCCGACTACAAGAGTTCAACATGACTGTAGTCTACAAGTCAGGCCGCAAGCACAGCGACGCCGACTGCCTGTCCAGGGCCCCTGTCGAAACACCTTCCGGCAGCAGCGACGACGATGACGACGAGTGCTTCCTAGGAGCAGTGAACACCGACGACATGGCACGACGTCAACGAGACGATCCTGAGCTGCGCGCATTAATCGAGCACCTGGAAGGGCGCGGGAGTACCGTGCCACGTGTTTTCTCACGAGCCCTGCCGACCTTCGCCATTCGACAAGGTGTACTCTACAAAGAGAACTTCGGGGACAACAACTCGCCGTGGCTGCTGGTAATCCCGACCGACCTTCGAGGAGATCTTTCAAGCATGTCACGACGACCCGACGTCCGGACACCTTGGTTACAGCCGGACACTGGCCCGTATTCGTGAAAAGTATTACTGGCCCAAGCTCCCCAAAACCGTCCACCTCTACACCCGATCATGCCACGAGTGCCAGCGACGCAAGAAACCGCCGACGAAGCCGGCAGGTCTCTTGCAGCCAATTCCTCCGCCAACTGCACCGTTCCAGCAGATCGGAATGGATCTACTTGGTCCTTTTCCGCCGTCGACCCTGGGAAACCGTTGGATAATCGTCGCCACAGATTATCTCACGCGGTACGCAGAAACGAAAGCCCTTCCTTCAGGAACTGCTGTTGAAGTCGCCAAGTTTTTCATCGAGTCCATCGTCCTCCGGCACGGCGCTCCCGAAGTTCTGATTACTGATCGCGGATCATCGTTCATGGCACAGCTGACCCAAGAAATCCTTCGGCTCAGTCACACCAGCCACCGTCGTACCACGGCGTACCACCCGCAGACCAACGGGCTGACGGAGCGACTCAACAAGACAATCGCCGACATGATCTCTATGTACGTCGACGTAGAGCACAAGACGTGGGACGAGGTGTTGCCCTACGTCACGTTCGCCTACAACACGGCGGTTCAAGAAACCACTGGATTTACACCTTTCCAGCTGGTACATGGTCGGAAGGTAACGACCATGCTCGACGCGATGCTGCCCCATGAGCCAGCTGACGATGAGAGCGACGACGCCCAGGTGGTTGCTCAACGGGCCGAAGAAGTCCGCCAGCTCGCCCGACTCCTGATTCAAGACCAGCAACGCGTCGACGCGGGCCGCTACAACCTTCGTCGCAGGGACGTCCACTTCCAGCCCGGAGACAGGGTGTGGTGTGGACGCCCATCCGTCGCCGCGGCCTCAGTGAGAAACTGCTGAAACGGTACTTTGGACCATACAAGGTACTTCGTCGCCTCGGGGAGCTGAACTACGAGGTGATGCCCGACAGAACAAGAACAGCATCACGCCGCCCACCACGACCTGAAGTCGTCCACGTCGTGCGCCTCAAGCCGTACTACGCACGATAAGACTGTGAACTGTGATCCCGTGCAACGCTTGATAGGACTGCGTTTTGCCAGCCTCCGTATTTTCCTATTATTTTGTTTGCCTTGCTCTGTTTTTTTTTCCTTTCACGTGGCATCGAGACGATGCTCTTTTTAAAAGGGGAGTAATGCCACGCGCGTCGGCGAGCGAGCGCGTGCGTGGCCGAGTGGTTACAGCGCTTGACTTTCGTGCGGAGGCCCAGGGTTCGATTCCTGGGAGTTACGCGTCTTTTATTTATTCTTTCAGTTTAATGTTCTGGTAAATTCGAGAACCCTGTTGCTTGTTCGAGGTCCGAATGTTCTACGCGCCGAACCTTCTACGCCGATTGTTCCAGAAGCCAACGCGTGTACATAAGGGACTCCGCGTGGCGAGCCGCAGTCAGTCTCGCCCCAGCGTTCGATCCTGCTGTTTCGCCGCCATCGACGCCTGCGACGCTAAGCCTTTGTCTATTTTGTTTTGGGCACAAGTTCGCCTCATTAAACGTTTAGTTTGCTTCAGTTTTTATCGCCTCATCAATTGTCATTCGTGACAGTATAACTTATGGGATTCTACTGCATTCGTGTAGCTTTAACGTATTATTAAAATTGATGTGCAAAGCTTAAAAATGAAGACACGGTATACATTATATAAAATGTAATGAATCTAATATTGGCACATGTGAACGTGGTGTGATGGTCTATACCTCGTTTCACCTTCCGTCCAGACTGCAGCCGATGCTACGAGATTATATGACGAATCAGACAGCGTCAAAAGGGCAACCACCATAAGGTGTTCGTAATGGTTCTGCCGTGTTTTGTCATCGCTGAACCAATCATCCGCGCGAACAAGCTTCCAGTGATTTGCACTTTTGACGCTGCTTGAAGTTGGTCCCGTTTCTCCCGTAGCATCCGCTGCGTCTGGACGGAAGGAACGAAGTATAGCTTACTAGTACTTTCTTTCAGCTTGAAGTCCAGTCGCTGCCGACGCCAAGAGCTAATAGAGACCAATCCAGGCATCATCAAAGCGCAAGTCATTGCGCATTTGCTGTTTTTAATTGGTTCAACGATGATAGAACATGCAAGCGCAGCGAACACCGTGATTGGCTGCGCTTTTGACGTTATCCGATTGGTGCCTCTGCTCGTAGCATCGGCTGCGTCTGGAATTAAGGTGAAACGAAGTATAGGTAACTGGACTGCATTTATTGACACTACATTCATTTCTTGACGTCCTCTTAGTTCGTAAACGCTATCCCGGCCAAAGTAATTTCTTAATTTCCGGTACCATTTTTGCGAAGTTATTCTCGGTTGTTGGTCGTAACGCACTGCATATGCCATTACCAGAAACGTCCATAACATCGTACTTGCAGCGATCTGTCTTTACAACGAAGCATGTGTCTACAGAAGCACTTTGCGAAACAAGGCAGTTTCTTGAAAAATGCGCCCTTGCGCAATTCGTTGTCGCGTTTACTGCCATACCAAGGTTTCGATCAGGTATGCCGCAGACGCGTGGTGCGGGTGCGCTTGTCAGAAATATGATATGAAATTGTGAAAATAAAAATAACAAGCAAGCTTATGATTGTGACCTAAATTGCTGCGCAGTTTGCCGTTGAAATGCGGCAGCATTTTGCACACTTATGTACTGCGTGAGCGTTTGTTAATAAACTGCGTAGGAACTGCTGTGAAAGTGCTAGAAATATTTTTGCGTCGGCGTCCACGAAGGCTTTCATTATAGTTTAATCTAATTCACATAATATTCCTATCTGTTTACCTGCCCAACACGCGGACGGGTCCCTCGCGACAATTCGAAGAATTTGTGTTGCAGCATATTCCATGTTAATTGAAGCGTTTCTTTCCTACTATATGTACAGGGTGAAACAAGGAGACGGCAGGCTCTTTAAATCGACCGGAAAATTCGGTTTCTTAACCTATCGCGCTACGACTTTGTGCAGCGTTGCCCACAGATGGTGCATTTTTTTGTAAAATTTGCAAAGAACGAACTTACCTGAGGAAAAAGTAAAGAAAGAAAAAGGCTTAGCTCCTATGGAAACGCAGCGACGCCACCGGTCTGCAAACAACACGGCGCCGTTTCGCACGGGAGACAAGAGATGGCGCAAGCGGTCGCGACGCCAACTGCCGCCAACGAACGAGCAGACGACGCCGAGAGCCGGCGTGTTTAGCGAGACAAGGAACTGCAGTTCCTTGTTGTTACCGCGCCTGTTTTTGTTTCTGCGACTGTCGCCGCCTGCGGAACGCGAGCCGCTTTTGAGTCGAAAGGATCGTCTGCTAAAGTGCCGGCTCTCGGCGCCGTATGCTCGTTCGTTGGCGGCGTTCGTTGCGCCATCTCTTGTCTCCGTGCGAAACGGCGCCGTGTTGTTTGAAGACCGGTGGCGTCGCTGCGTTTCCATAGGAGCTAAGCCTTTTCTTTCTTTACTTTTCCTCAGGTAAGTTCGTTCTTTGCAAATTTTACAAAAAAAATGCACCATCTGTGGGCAACGCTACTGGGTCATAAATGCGTATTGCCGAATTTTCCGGTCATCAAAGAGCCTGCTCGTCTCTGTTTCGCCCTGCACTTATACATAATATGTATATAAAGGCAATAAAACCGTTGGTAACGAATTTGCCGTTGAGCAGCTAATATATATCATCATATTCGTAGGGCGCATTATCTCCCGTATGCATAACCAATGGACGTGTATCGCGGATTCGTGCCGAATGCTTCGTTGGTTTCAAGTGAAGGACGGACACCAAAGTGAGAAGGTTTCGCATATAAATGCTGTCTCAAGAAGCCTACACAAAGAGAACATTAGGTAGGAAATTTAAATGCTTTTTTTAAACTGGATAACGTAGACGGAGATTTTTCTCGTCCTCTGTACGTAGCAAAAAAAAATAAAAGAAAAAAAGAAATCACGACGCATGTTTTTGTTTTGCATCTACATTAAGTTCACTACTCTCGCCTTTGAGACAAGTATCCCCTAAAACATGCATGCCGTCAAAAAAAAAAAAAAAGAAAAAAAGAAAACACAAAAAAACAACAGTATTTGGCTTTTGAAAAAAATCAGAGCGGCAACATATATATCGTTGCCCTTCTTCGAGTAAAATGTGACAAGCTTTGTAGCGAGAGTAATATTAGTTCAGATCGTACAGAAATGACAGATATTTATCATTTCTTAAGGTCGAATCACGCGTTACGTTAAGTTACGACCGCTTACATGCGCTTACATCGCAAGTCACTGGGATATATGTGCTTCGAAGGAAGCGTGGTGGTGGGTTCAAAGTAGCTTTGCACGGGACATTCGGAACACGAACGTCCAAGTGATTCCTCACGTAACGTAAGAAATCGTGTGCAAACGCCCTTGTGTGAACCGACCTTTATGGAGTAGTCTAAAAATCGGGGTGCCGAACCGATCCCGAAACTTAACCGAAAACCGGAGCAAAACCGTTATCTTTGACCAAACCGGAACAAAACAGTAACCGAAACCGAACATGCAATATGGAACCCGAACCGGAACGAAACCGTTCCGGTTCGGGAAAACGGTTCGGCGTACTGAAATGTGGGCACGCGCATATATTTGCGGATAGCGGGTTTAAGTCCTTCGGATGTGACTGCAACTCAACTAGAATAAACATACACATAAAGGAAAGACTGCGTTAGTGCACCTTCTCTCGCGCTGAACGAGAAAAAGAAGTTTCTTTGGGGGTTAAATATTTGATGAAGTTGGAAGAAAAAAAAAAAAAGAAAAGATAATATTTCTTTCAAGTGGGGTTCGTAGTAGAAGAGGAGAAAAACAAAAACTCAATTTTTAGCCTAGCGGTTTCTTTGGTATTTTCTTTGTGTGTATGTTTATTCTAGTTCAGCTGGCTTTATCTGAAGTATGAACCAACCATGGTTTGTTGCAGGTTAAGAAGGTAGGGCGAGGGAAAGGAAGTTGGGAGAGGAGAAGCGGAAGCAACGCTAGCGACGAGAGGGTGCTTTCACCTCCCTCGCGAACGTTGCGTCCATTTCCCCCTCCCTTACCATTCCTTTCCCTTGCCCTGCCTTCTTGAGTTGTCAATGGCTATAGCTCAGCTTCTCTTACAAGGTTCGCGTCTTCGAGCCAGAGCGGCTAGAAGACATCACAATAACTGATGAAACAAATAAAAGAAAGAAATTTTACGTTTACTCCGCTTCACCTTATGATGGACTGCAGCGAACCCTACGAGCCATGGGAGCCAATCCAATGCAGCGTAGGTGTCACGTGACCTTTGAGAGACGCACAGCTATGTCAGGGGGTAAAGGTGGGTGAGGAGGAGTGGCAAATCCCGTGCGCTGACATCCGGGGCCCGAGTGAAAGATCGCGAAAGAGAACGACAGAACACGAGAGAAAGAAACCAATGTTACCAGCTGAAGGACGACAGTCGCAATGGTAATCGCGAAGACTGAAAACTCCCAGCAAAATAGACAGTGATAATTTAACGTTGGAAACTAAACTCTGAGCTATTCTAAGGTTTATAAAAATAAGTATACTCATTACGCTGCATTAACTTCCCTTCTGTCGAAATCTCGGAAATCAGGTAGTTGCGCGGTTTCGTATTCCTGGGACGCGGCCAGCGCGGCCAGCGAAGCCGGTTATCTGGTTTAGTTTAGTGTTGACGAGAGGCCGTACGTCTGCGCGCTATGCAAAAAGAAAGCTTCGAAAGGAACGCGAATATCTTTCCACCGGTAAGTTCGTGGATTGTTGAAGTTCATGAAACTGCTCTGATGATATTGTTGCGGCCTCCGCCCGCCTCCGCCATATATTTTATCTGAGACGTCGAGGCACCCTAGCGCGCTCCATCTCTGGTTCTCCGGCGCGCGTTCGAGTAAACAGCGCGGCGCGCCGGCCGGGCCCGAGGGTCAGGTTTCTTCCTCCATGCGCAGTCGCCTTCAGACGGATAATAAAACCGCAGAACCGTTTTGTACAAACGCTGAGTCAGACGTTTTTTTCATTCGCGCCCTCAAAATCTCGGAACACAGCCAATCGAAGGCAGTTGGTAACCATGTGTGGGACCCCGAAGGTCTGCCTGCATGCTCCGCCGCTTGCGGCAGCCAGAATGCATGGGAAAATGGCGGACCTTTTCCTCTAGAGTTAGTATGTATGATCTCTATG
>JAZHYW010044470.1:0-21821 GCA_037355805.1 Ixodes ricinus | reverse complement strand
AGAGAGTCATCTTTATTTTGACATATTATTTTCCGAATTTCATAGGATTGGTTAACAATAAATTTAGCAGGTCTTGAAGTATTTGTTCTTGGCATTTTTATGCTATTTTTCAGATGCTTTGAACAGTTCTAGCGCTTAGACGTATTAAATAAAATTATGTTTTTTTAGCGTTGGTAAATAGACGCTTCATTTTATTATTTACTTTTCTGGGTGTATTCATAAACCAGGGTTGATCAGCCTTCGTTTCTAACACAGTTTGAGGGACAAATCGAGACTCCTACTGCTTAAGCTTGTCTTTTACTAATTTTCAGTTCGACTCCCCTGATCTTTCACTAAAATGGGTGTTCGTATTCTGCATCGAACCGCTCAAAGGCCTCGTTTAGGGAACATTATTTAACCTTGCTGTATACATTGGTGAGCTCAGTAGTTATCCTTATAGTTAATAATGGTAGAGACATTTCACCTGAAGCCGTGTTATGATCGCTAATTTTGTCAAGAATACGAACTGACCGCATATCATCCGCACTACAAGTAAAATCGATGTTCAAATCCAAATTTATTATCTTGAGATTGTTTACGATTTGTGTGAGGCGAAGCTATGCATCAGGTTGATAAAATGTGACACTTCTGCACCAACCACTCAAGAGGTTAGACTAATGCCCTCCCTCCAATGTATAGCCCTGTAATTAAATATTCCCGCCAGAGATAATGGTTCTACCGGGAAATAAAAAATGTGCTCCACGAAACGAACTGTATAGCAACGAAAGTACTGTCACGGCAAGGAGGGTAGCTGGCGAAGAAGAGTGATCTAAACGCACGCACAAAACTTCATAATAACAATCTACATAAATCAGCCATGCAACCATAGTTTTTATGTTAGCAATATTTACACCACCACAGCTGAAACGTATGTGGTCGAGATGAAACAGATGAAATGATTCACTACAAAGAACCTGGCCATCGCTAACCTCCGGCTTTAACAACGTTTCTCTTCCTATCACAACTTGAGCACTTGAAATATGCACAGATGACAGAAAATATCGTGTTTAGGCCGAAGACTGCTAAGTTCGCGACAAGCACACTGATATCAAAACAATCATCCTAGTTATTTTTTCAGACTGTCATATCATCGCTTGATTCACAGCTTGAAAATTTAAAACAAATATAATTTAATCAGACTCAGGACAATACACGTCACTGTTTTCCAGCGACTTAGTGTTTGTCTTACACAGCTTTGAATGTTTTCGCACGGTGCTCCGAGGGGCTTAAATTCACGCAAAAACTTCGGGATGGTCACATTTTACAACTTCTTGACCTCCGATTATAATTCACAGGCAGCCAGTGTCTGTGGGTCATATATATACCACGATCGAAGATGGATGTCCACCCCTTTGACTCCTCCCATTCTAAACTCGTACAAAGAAGCATTGCATCATCTTGCCTACATGCGGCTTTGGAGAACTCGTTCCACCATGAAATGTATGCTAGTTTCGGCCGGCAGGTGGAGCGAATAGTTACGGCCGGATTCCCCACTTCGTACTTGGTACCTGTTGCAGAGTCGCTGCTTAAGAAAGTGAGGGGAGGGTCACAGAGTAAAACCCATAGTCCAAGCAAGAGCCCGATAGTCATTCCCCACCTTCATTAAATATTCTACAATCTCAAAAATGTGGCGCAATGATAAGATGTGCCTTTGGTGTATTTTTTTGCATCTAACAAACTCACTTATTTGTCCCCAAGAGTAGCCAACAAAAGTTGATTTAAGAAAGAGGAAATATCAGATGACTAAGGACAATTTTAGAGGCTTACACGATCAAAAAAGAATAGACTGGGCTATGTGTAAGCCAAACATCTGTCATTCAGCATAGGAAAAAGATATGTTATCTCGACACGTGCTGAGTTCGCCATGATGATGTTAAATGCTGATATTCACTTCTGTGTTTCTCTTCAATAAAAACTTCAGTTGAGAGGAAGCGCTTGTCTTGTGTACGCCCTTCTATTGACTTCGTTTCATGTGCTTTGTGTCCAATCTACTATACGTACACAAGTTTCACTCTTATGCTTTGATCTCTGAACTGCGCACTAAACTGCCACGGTTTCCTTCCGTGGTGACAAACCCTAGGAGAAATATCTTCTGAGATTGATACCTTAAAAGAAGACGGGTGGTTTATTTTGCATGCATTACTCAACACGCTTTGTTTGCATCGGAAGACTATAAAACGCAACACAATCGGTCGGCCTGTTACTCCCTGCTTCAGGCCAACATGGTGGGTAAACTCATATCTCTCCCGGTCCTATACATAGGATGGTTCTCGATGAAGCCTCTGCAGTTAGCCACATCTTCCCACGTTTCACTTGGTTATTGGGATACCACTGAATAATATTATATTTCGTATCATTCTGTTCTTTAAATTACCGATACTGAAGTCAAGCGTGCAGATTTTAGCATGCGAGCAATTGATGTCTCTTTGAATGCCACTGATGGTATTCTCAATCACGGCAAGTCTGTCCTTATTGATGCTAATAGCTCTGCATTTGTTTCTATAGAGTAGATACCTTCTGTTTTAGTTCATTATTTCAAGAACTCATAGAGTTTAATCTCTTTCG
Organism: Ixodes ricinus; assembly: GCA_037355805.1. Lineage (NCBI taxonomy): Eukaryota > Metazoa > Arthropoda > Arachnida > Ixodida > Ixodidae > Ixodes > Ixodes ricinus. The sequence continues at coordinate 19,217 of JAZHYW010044470.1, read as the reverse complement.
GGTTTCGTTTTGGGGTTTGTAGGCAGTAAATGCTAGGTTTTCGATTAGATTGCTCAGTCTTTCGATATCGGACGTAGCGGGAAATGATTAAATTCGAGCGTCTCCAGATGACATCAACAATGCTTCCAAGAAAAGAAGGCCACTGTCATGGGCTAGCGAGAGCAAGCAGTTAAACACAGCGGCCACAACGCATCTATAGAATTTTAGTACAATCTTTCTGTCGATGGGCCACGACACGTCTAAGAGCATTCCATATTGCAAAATCCGACAAAACCTTCCAGTGACCTCTGATGAAAGCGGGTGAGTTTCTAGAGCGCCGCTCTTATGAGCCCGTTTCCGGCTTGAGCGGCGTCGGCGTAACCGTGAGGTTACGTGACCCCTTCCCCCCCCAGGTCACGTGACCCCCCACCACCCCTAGGTTACGTGACCCCCCTCCCCCCCCCATAAAAACACGTGGACCCTCAATACCCTTCCCTCCTCCTCCTCAAGAGCTGCACTCTAATTCGGCGTTACAGGGAGTTGTAAACGACTTTCGTTTTTTTCCCCGTTTTCACCCGAAAGCAGCGTAGTTTAGCTAGTCTTTACTCAAAGTTTTACCGGCAGCCTCTCTCATTGCCAGACGTACCCGGCTTCTATGGAAGTTTTACCGGCAGCCACACTCATTTACCGGACTTCACTGGAAGTCGACGTGAGGGAAGGGCTAAAGCCAAGAAAGCCAAGGCGAGCTGTTGACTGAGTATGTAATGGTGGCCGCCAACGTTGTGGCATTCTCCTGAGTGTTTTAGGACAGGGCGACGATGCAATCCTGCAAGAAGTGCGCACAGCGAACTGCTTCGAAGATCCTGAAAGCTGGGCAGCTATCGCCGGCAACTAGCTATTTGCGACTGGCAAACGTGTCTCAGGCAGTGAAGGTACGAGACCGCTCGGGCGGAGCAGTCTCGTACCTGGGACTGATTGGGTAATGGCGGCCGCCAACGCAGCTACATCCTCGTGAAGGTTTCAGCTCAGGACGACGTTTGCCCCAAACTCTGGCCACGACCGACGCTCTTACGAACTTTTTCTTTGTATCTTTTTTCTGCTCGCCGGTGCTGCTCCACCAATTTCCGTTCTGAGTGAGTCTACTCCGTGATGCGACCTCGCACGGGAAGATGAATCTCGAATTTTTTCTTCCCCGCTTAAGGGAGTGTCCTTGGCACCGGCGAGGCGGGGAATGCGATGCTGGTGAGGAGGGCAGTTTTCGGAGGGCGGGCGCGCCAAACGCACCCAAAAACTCGACTTCGACGTCTGCGTCGCCGCCCGCCGTTGAGCGTGGCAAGTTTCTTGGCCCTATTTTTTACACCAAAAGAGCTACTCTTTGTAATTTTACAAAAGAAAAAAACGACCTCTGAAATACACCTTTCACGAAAAGTTTACGTTGCTACGTGACGGCATCGATTTTTGCGGTCCGTTTTAGATCGATCCTCGTGACTTGGGACACCCTATACTTTTGGTTGTGCAAATTGTTTCACTGCTAGCGACCTTGTGAAATAGACATGGAACTTCCAAGTTTATATGGACTAACCGATTTATTGGATAGCGAAATCTCCAAAATCTGGCAAATATACACCACCCACGGTTCACAAGCTTCTTCCTGAATGCCATCCGGTGACGTCCAAAAAACAAAAACCGGTAACTTCCGGTTTATTTTGGGAATCCCGGCAAATCAGGTGACTACCAGTAATGCCCGGTAAATCCAGGCAAAACCGGTGACTTCTGGTAATTTCCACCGATTTCCGGTAGATTCCGGCTATACTGGAAGTCCAAGAGTCTAGTATTCCATTAAAATCGATCATTTACTGGAAATGATTTTCCGGTAAAATATCTTTTTAAATAGGGTTACGTTGTTGGAGCCATAACATCTTGGGTAATTCAAGTAACGAACTTGAGTTATGAAGCGTGCTACCTTTGATATGGCTGTGTCCTGCTCTGAGGAGTGGTAGTTCTTCTTGAAAGCAGCCTGAAGGCGGAAACGGAAGCGTTACTCTGGTGCGCCATCCTGCGGTGGTCTTGCAGGCGGAGCCGCAGCTGACATGAAACGGCAGTTTCCCCTTGCTTTGTGGAATCCAGGTCGACCACGTGCTCCAGTGGCCACGACAGTCAACAGGCTACGCCACGATCCAAAGCACTCGGTGACACCGTGAATTGCAGCAGCAGCACATGAGTTATGAAGCGTGTTAGCGCCGGCATGGCTGTGCCGTTCCGCCGATAACACGTGTGATTGGTTGTATAGGTCATGGGACGTCAGGTCAGGTGACGTCGGTTCCACCACCCCCTTAATTTAGCGTGGAAACTGGATTGGTGTCCAGGTAACAAAACGTGAATTTCCCCGCTAAATTTAACAGGTAACTGAATTGGTGAGTCGGTCGCCTGACGTCAGGTCACGTGACATCGATTTCCCCTGCGAAATATAGCGCGGAAACTGGAATGGTGTGCAGGTCACAAGTCGCGGATGTTCCTGCTAAATTTAGCGGGTAATTGAACTGACGCGATATGGACGTGACGTCGATTTCCCGCTTCACTTAGTGAAGAACTTAAATTTGGCTAAAGCAATTGGGGAACTGAGGTCACGTATGGGTTAAGTGCCATGAATTTCCCCAAAGTGTATTGGTCACGTGACGTTAGGTGGTGTCACATGACACCATTCTCCAGCCAAAATTAGGAGGAAAACTGAATTGTTGTCTAGGTCACGTGACATTAGAATTTGCTCTAAGTTTAACAGGAAATCTTAATAGGTATGTATGTACCGTGACGCCAGGTCACGTGACGTCAATTTTCCCGCGAAATTTTTCGTCGCCCCAGATGTCGTTCTAGACATCGTCCTCTAGGCGTCGCTCTACAAGTCGTCCTGCGACGTCGTCCGTAATGTCGTCCTAGATGTCCTCCTACAATTTGTCCTAGAGGTCGCCCTCAACGTCGTCCGAGAGGTCGTCCTCGGCGTCGGTCTAAACGCCGTCCTTGACGTCGTCCTCCACGTCGTCCTATAGGTTGTCCTAGACTCCGTACTTGGCTTCTTACACTAGGTGGTCGTCCTCGACGTCGTCCTGTACGTCGTCCTAAACTTTAGTACGTTTAGAAACATTTGAAAAATCTTTCACCCGAGGGACTACAATGCTTTCGCATTCTTACGCGTAAGCTGTCTTAAGTGTCCCTCTGTACTCCCGGGACCATAATTTCATCGCGGGAGTATAATGCTTTCGAATTCCTGCACACATGTAGTCTTAAATGTCCTCTTGTACTTAAATAGAGGAGAACACTTGAGAGTGCTCATGTGTATGAATGCGAAAGCATTAAAGTCCCGGGTGAAACATTTTAGATGAATGTATCTAAATATTGTTTATTATTTATTTAATAAATGCTGGAACCTCATTGAATTTTTATTATGGTGGACATTGGGGAACAGTAAATTACACCAATCTTCACGAAAAAGGACATGACAATATAAAAACACGCAGCAAACTATGTCCCGATCACCACGCCGGTTCGCGCAAGTGATTGTGATACACATATAGAAAATATTTCAAAACATATTTCAAATATTTCAGTAATTAAAAATATATACTTTCATCACACTACCAAAAAATGGGAAAATAAATAGGTATAAAAGCAGTGTTTATCACGAGCCCTTGGTGACATGATCGCCTATCAACAGCCAAAAAGAGGGGAAGAAATAAAGAAATTATTCGGTCGTCATCAACACACAATGTTTCAAAAACCTTAATATCTTTATTGTGGGCTCGAGGACATATATGTGATACTTAGCTTTAATCTTAGTCTACTTTATCATGTTGTGATACAGTCATGTCCCATTAATATGGATACTCCGCAATATGGATTAAATATTCGGTTACCGGTCCCTCCCCATGTAATTCTGCCACGTTAATATAGAAACCCGCAGTCCGGTCTATCGAAGTCTATTTTGGGAACTAAACTGAAAAATACATGCATTTTCGTCTCGTTAATATGGAACCCTGTCCACGAAGAAAAAAGAAAATGAAAAATATTCGTGACCCCAGCGTGTACCCGGAATTCACCATTGTCTGTTGTTGCTGCCTCTCTAGCTACTTTAGCTGCGGGTTAAGAAACCCGACGAAAGGAAAGGGTCGGGACTCATAGAGATCACAGTTTGTACCCTTTGTTGAGATAAAACCTGCACGCCTAAAAGAATGGATTTTTTTTTGTCTTTCAAGCCAAAACGTATGCTGTTTCTTGCCGGGATGTCATAACCGTTGCGAGTGGTCTGCGGGATGGATCACTTTTGTTGTGCATAAAAGGCAAGGCTGAACAATTCTCCGGTCAGGTCGAAGGCGAGAACAACAACATCTGTCAAGCGTAAACGGACAGAACTTTCTGCACAGCTGCAAAAGGAGATATGCAAATTCGACGTGAAACGCCTTCAGAGTTCGTTCAGTACGTGAAAGAGTGGAATGGAAAAAGGAAAAAAAAACTAGAAATTGATCTGGCAAAGTCCACAGTGCGCTTAATTCTAAAAGAGTCGGAGAAGTGGTTGAGCGTTCCCACAGCCAGCTCAAGTTCCTGCCGGCACTGACCGCCGAAGTTCGAACAATTGGAGGAGGCCGTCAACTTGTGGTTTGCAGAAATGCGTTCCATAGGGGCTGCCGTGAGCGACGAGATGCTGCAAGAAAAGGCGAAGGTGTTCGGCGCAACAATGGGTAAGCTGACTTCTGAGTTATTACTTTAAACATTAATTTAGAAATTTGTTTTTCAAACTTTTATGCACTCTTTTAGGACTTGTTTTTTAAATGATCCATTTAGTTGCTGGTTCTTGTGCAATGGTACATATACATTAAAATTAAGATAACTGTTCTCTCTTCAGTGATTTTATTTAAATATCTGAAAGCTTCACGTCTTTAGGCTGGCATTCATGACCTGAACTACACAAAGGGTTGGCTGAGCAGGTTTAAGACACGGCATAAAATATGAAGCCACCGTATTCATGGAGAGAGTGCAAGTGTGGATACAGCCGCCGTTACCAGTGCTGGTGAACATCACGCAGAATTTCTTGCCCAGTATTTTCTAGATGATATTTACAACTTCGATGAGACTGGCTTTTTCTACAAGTTGGGCACAACTTCAACCCTGGCTTCTGAACCTGTGGCTGGAATCAAGGGCAGCAAAAAAAGAATCACTGGTGGGATTCTTGTGCATTGCGAGCGGCACCCACAGGTGGTAGCCCATTGTTGTGTCGAAAGCGGAGCGTTCACGACGTTTTGGGAAAACATTTGAGAAAATAATGCATTGCTCCAAAAATTGCAACAAGAAAGCATGGATGCCGGAAAGATATTCGAAAGCTTCTTGCAAGACTCCACCGCTTCTTGAAGACTGAAAAGAGAAGGGCTGTTTTGTTGGTAAATAATGCATCATGCCAATCTGTTCGTCCGGCCTATAAGACTCGCATCTTGAAGTTCTTTCCCCCAACACGACTGCTAAAATACAGCCTTTGGACGCAGGAATTATTTACGCGGTTAATGCTCACAAAAAAGGTGAACTTCTGCGACACTACATCGCTTGCCAGGAAGAGAACAAGTCGAAAACTGTTGACTTGGGGAGGCGCCTTGAAAAGTTGAAGAGGGCATTGGAGGCGGTGAGGCCTCAAACCATTGTGAACTGCTGGCGCCACGCTTGTATTTTGTCGACAGCTGTGCTATGGAAGTGGACGATCGGATGAATGGCCTTCTGCTTGCGGTCCTTCGTGAAGCTCTTCGACAACTCGGTGAGGAAAACCCAGATGCAGAGGAATCGGCAATCTTGGAAGTAGACGAAGAGACCAACGATTGGGGTGTGCCTTTGAGCGACGAGCAGATCCTGGAGCTTGGCGGTGAATCCTCTCAACAGCCACATCAACTCGAAGAAAACTTCCGCCGAAAGAAGCAGCGGAGGAAGAAGAGAGACCAACCGTTACTCGACGTGAAGCTCGTTGTGACTTGGAGACACCGATCGCCTACCTTGAGCAGGAGGGCAACGGAGAACGTGCACTTCAAGTGGCCGACGTGTTGCGCTTTCTGAACACTAAAGTATGATCAAAGACGTCAGTGAAAACTCGCATTTCCTCGTTCTTTTGGCTTAATAATATATTTTTTTAACAAATATTACTTCAATGTTTTTTTAGCAGTAATTCGTTAGTATGGACGATTCACATTATCGACGATTTTTCTAGGAAACGGAGGCGTTCATATTAACGAGACATGACTATAGGAAGGTCGTCAGAGAATCACTGCCTGCAACCTGAGGAGCGAGGCAATTCCATTCACTAATTGTCCAAGGAAAGTATGATTGGGCGAAGACGTCGTCATGACTGGAATATTCGTTTTACACGTATTAATGTTTAGGACGACGTATACGACAACGTCCCAGAGGTCGACGGGAATTAAAATTAACTGTTGGGCTAGTTGGTCAAACATCTTAATATACAAAAGCGCAAAGGACAAGGACAGAACACAGAATGAACAGGACAAGCGCGTACTATCAACTGATTGTTTAATGCATGATAAGAGAAAGACGAAAATGAGAGGAGATCTACTAAATCAAAATGCGAATTGTATTCGCACGTAAACTGTTTAAAATCTATTTGATAAAAAATTACCAAAATTAAATTGAAAAAAAGAGACGGATAGAAAAAATAAAAAGAAAGAAAAGCAGCCAGATTAAGAAAAAAGGTTGAGGTACCATATCTCCTTCTCGGACAGTGAAATTGATGGTGTGCTAATTTACACCATCAACCTCTAGAACAGCATCGAGGAAGGCGTCAAGGACGACGCCGGGGACAACCTCCAGAAGGACCTCAAGGACGACGCCAGGGACGAATTCTAGGACGACCTTAAGGACAACGTCTCGGACGACGTCGAGAACGACTCCTACAAAACGACACCTAGGACGACATTTAGAACGACACCTAGAGGGCAACGTCAAGGTCGACATTTAGAACGACACCTAGAGGGCGACGTCTAGGACGACCTGTCGGACAAAGTTGAGAACGACTCTAGGACGACTTCTGGGACGACCTTAAGGACGACGTCTAGGAGGAATTGTAAAACGATACCTAGAGGGCCGCATCCAGGATGACGTGGAGAACGACGCATAAAATACTCGCATTTCCACCTAAGACGACCTCCAGGACGACTTCAAGGACCAAGCCTAGAAAACGGCGTCTAGTACGGCCTCAAAGTACCGCTTAATGACGTTATACCTCAAAGCTAAATGTTCGGCTTAACGTTAGTCCTAACGTCAGGCCAGCACATACCGCGTCCCGCCACTCCCGCTGCTCCACCAGCTGTTCGGCTGGCTTTTTAGAAACGATGACGCTGTTGCTTTGGAGCCACATGACGCGTCGCAAACAATGGGTATCCACGTGCCGTTGCGCTGCTACGGACGGTTACAAACAACCCCGGCTTCGCTCCAATGGACAGTTAGTCCTTTCGTAATAATAAAAACGAGCACTGAAATATTTGCTTTGCATGCCGGTTCGGCCCCCTTCGGCGCGTTACAAAAAAAAAAAATACAACAAGCGTGCGGAAGGATGAACTGATCAATAGAAGAGTCGACTGAATAATGCAAGGGCCGACCGAACAGACGCGTTTGTCTCAAAAAGCTTCTTTTATAAAGAATCAACGAACTTTGATCCCAGTTCTGCACGTGTAATGCAACAAATCAACGTTAGAACACACGCAATATACAATATATCCTCTTGTCTTTTCGACTGACTTGCAAAGTCTCACTGCTTACTTAAAACTGTCTTCTAAAAACGTACTTCTCTTTCGACTCTAGCATTATTTAAACATTTCAACAAATTTGAACCTCTGCCACTAGCATTTGTGCAGAAATAGCAAAATAAACCGATATATTTTGGTAACGCTAATTTGATGCTTGGCAATTTAAAATCAAACATTACCTTAGACCGCAAGAATTCTAAATCCCATTGCCTTTCTTGTGGTTGTCTATTGTATGACATATAAATCTCGTACTAATGTCACAGCTTCGTGACTGACCTTGATACGTGAAAACTGGTGTCGTTCTATCACGGACGATACGAACTGAACCAACGCTTTATGCTTTTTCGCTTTATCTCCAAGTTCTGGGGAGAGCCGTCGGCCGAGCTAAGAATGGGAAGCGACGTGAAGGTTGTAGGTTTTGGACTATTTGCCAAATTAAGGAGATAGTCAAGCATGGAGGGACCTTACACGGAGAAAGATGAGGATCGAGTATTTCACCTCATGTACCCTGCGGAAGTACGGTTCATTTTCCTAGCTATTATCTGAGAAGTTCCAGTGTTGCGGAAGGGCCACCCCCATTCCATTCCAATTCTCTTCCGAGGAAATAGAGCTTCCAAAAATTTAATTCCTGTCAGCTACTCGGATTGGAAACACTGGGCCCATTCCCATTCCTCGAATGGCTGAACTCCACCATTCCATTCCTTTAATTCCTCAAATATGAATAAAATTAAATTGCCAGCTACATTATGTTATTGAAAAAAGCAGCATAAATCTACTGACGTTATCAAACGCGGAGACGAGTTCAAAAGTATGCAGAAGCTTCCTCATAGCATTCGGTTTACTAAACCGAAAGCGTGGTCGCACGAGCGCTTCGTGACACTTGGTGTCGCTGCAGACATCGATCGTGCGATTAAGCGTAGAAGGCTTGCCAGTCGCCACAGACGAGAAAAACTAAAATTACCCATATTCTTCGCAATCGGACCGTATACCCTCCACAAATAAATGGTTATCGTGTTTTTGTTTTATTAGGCCTTTAAAAATGTGTAGTCTCTGCGTGACGCAAGAAGCAGCTAACGTTCTCTCTGTTTCGAGTATTTACACAACAGCGGCTAGTGCGTTGTTAGAAGCGACGCCGCGTATACCTGCCTTAAATCTCCACGGACTGAGGCATGAACAAAAACCGCCGACAGAGTGCAATCGGCATACGGCGCCAGCACATGGGAGTGTAGCAGCCTATCCTAGACGAACACGCAGCTCTGACGTCACGCCTCTCCGGTGGCGCTGTTTGTCACTGCGGCGCTTGCGCAGAAGCTTCGACCTCACCCGAATCTGGTTTCTGCGCTCGCGCTAGTGCCAACACCTCGTGTGGGCAAACGCCCCAGGTATCACCGAGTTCTGGGCCAAAACTTGGCTTTTGTCTGGGAGTTTAGGGCATTGAAAAGCCCGAAGAAGCCAAAGTAGAGCCAAACCTGACCTCCCTTGGCAACAGTCTGGGTATTTTGGCCCTAATTCGCCAAACAAGTGCCAAACTTAGGCTTCACTGCCTGGTAGTTCGGCTGTCATCTGGCGTCTTTGGGCCTAAATCGCCTAACAAATGCCAGAGTTAGGCTTACTGCCCGGTAGTTCGGCAGATATTTGGCATTTTTGGGCCAAAATCGCCAAACTAATGCCAAAGTTAGGCTTCACTTTTTGATAGTTCGGCTGTAATCTGGCACCTTCGGGCCAAAATCACCACAGATGTGCCATAGTTAGGCTTACTACTTTGTAATTCGGCTGACATGTGGCATCTTTGGGCCCAAGTCGCCAAACAAGTGCCAAAGTTAGGCTTCGCTTTCCGATAGTTCGGCTGTCCTCTGGCAGCTACGGGCCAAAGTCGCCAAACAAGTGCCAAAGTTAGGCTTAGCTTCCCGATAGTTCGGCTGTTACCTGGCAGCTACGGGCCAAAGTTGCCAAACAAGTGCCAGAACTAGGCTTACTGCCTTGGAGGTCGGCTGATGAGGTATTTGATGTACGCGGGCGGTTATTTCGTCTTAATTAAATAGAAATCAAGCTTTATTCGGCTGACCACTTTATCTTATTTTGGGTGTCTCTTGATTTCTCCAGTCCAAAGGTTGGCTGAATGTTTTGCCGCGGCTGGACCAGGCTTTGCAAACGTAAATTGTGCCGGATGTTGTACTCGCGCGTAGGTGCACACGCCAATATCGGGACGCGCCGTGAGACTAGTCGCGATCTAGTCGCGCGATAAGTTTCATCGCAAAAGCGACCATCGCGGGCAAAAAGCGACGCGATTTGAGCAGTCGCTTGCTGACCCGACTTTTTGCGATGCGATCTAGTCGCGGAGAGGCTGAGCCAATCAACGGCGTTCGGAGCGAGAGTTTCTGAGAAGCGACTCGCCAACGAAGGCGTTGGACTCGCTCATCGCGCACGCCAGAGTGACCATGTAAATCCTTTTTTTTTTTTGCAATGCGATTTAGTCGCATCGCGCGACTGCTTACATCCCCGGTGTGAATGCGCCTTTACAGAAAGTGCTGCCATCGAGCTAGCGCTGCGCGAGACTGATGTGCGCACGTCTCCTCAACAGATATCATTATTAGGCGGCGCATTGCAAAAGCAAGCGTGGCTCTGTGCGTGTCTTGCATTGTGATTGAGCACTGTCAAATCCTAGCGATAACAAAGAGCGGAAACGACCGGGGCTCCGTGGCGCCGCTCCCGCATCACACTTGGGGAATTAAAATGAAATCCCGAAACTTGCACTATTTTAGCGTGTTGGTACTTTTTAAACATTTAGAAAGTGGAGACACATAAGGGACGATACAGACAGGACAATCTTTCAACTTCAACAACATTTATTTTCGGCTTCAAGTTCAAAGCCCGCCCGCTCCGTGGGAGTACGAGAAGGGGAAATCTTGGGGGAAGGAGAGGAAGCGGAGGAAGTGTACGAGATCCCCCTGTCCTGTGGGGCCAGGTACATCGGGCAAACGGGGCGATGCCTCAATGACCGACTCCGAGAACATCAAACAGACGCCGAAAGAGCTCCTACGGATTCTCAGCACCCGATCGTCATTCACGGGAGAAAATGTCCCGGCTGCGCTCCTAATTTCGCCGGCACGACAGCCATGGGAGGCCACTGCGAGCGAGTCGGGAGAGAAATAATTGAGGCCTATCGGGTGGCGACAAGCCCGCAAAACATAAGCACCCCTTTCATTTCGCTCTCAAGAAAGGAGATTATCTTTCTGAGGCCCACAATGGAAGCCGAACGCTGACAGACTAGGCAAGGCGACAAGGTCACCGGCAGAAGCGGCCTTTCCTTTCATCCCGTTCCATTTCATTCCAGAGAAGGGCTGGGATTCCCCCGTCCCTTATTTCCCTACTGTTGAACAGGTCGGGATACACTCTCTCCTTTGGAGCTTTGGCTGTACAGCAGGTTTTTTTTCTTTTTTTTTTTAAGTTGTCTTGTTTTTTTTTTTTTTTTACTCTAAAGCGTCGAAAATGCAGAGGGAGCTTAGCTGCGTTGTTGATGCCCCTTCGACCTCGCCTTTTGCAAATCCTCCCCACCTGCTTTTGTGTCTTGTCTTCGTGTGGCTGTCAGCGAGCGCGACAGCCACTTTAAGCAAATCAAAAGGGTGGAGCGAAACGCGTGACCTCTCTGCGTAGGACGCGTAGGACAAAAACGTTTGGACGAAAATTTTTTCACGTGACTCTCTCTGTCACGCTGATGGGATCTCTGAGGCTGTTGTTTTCGCCGTTTGCCATAGTTATAGAAATAGGCGGGCCACGTAGGTCCGGTTTTCGAAATGCGCTCTTCAGTGTTCTGTTGCTTTCGTGCGTTGCAGACGCGGCCGTGTTTTTTCGTCGTAAACGGCCGGAATACGTCCATGCCAATTTTTCGGTTACAGCCATTTTTTTTTCACCGGAGTTCGTGGAATTCTTGTGATGTGTTTGTTGGACACGCTTCGACAAAAACTGCTCTTCGCCGACGACGAGACGTCAGTTGAATGTGCGCAACCTTCTTTCTCGAGGGTGTTTGTGGGGTGCCTGAGTTGGATTATGCATCTATCATGGATTACATGATATCGCTCTTTTATTAGTAAGTACACCGCAAGCATGTTTCTGATAGTAGTCCTGCTTTCCTCTCAATCTCCGCGGTTTTTGTGTGATGAGTTTTGCTTGGCATGAGGACAGTGTTAATTCTATTTTGTAATTTGCTTTTCGTTTTACAGAGAAGTGTGATCTTTGTAAATCTGTCGAGAATACACTGTGTGTAATGATAGTGGTTTAATAAACTGCTGGGAGCGATCGAAAAAAATTTGTTTGTCCGTATATGTGAATGGATATGCAACAAATGATATGCAACGTACACATACTTGCACGACGTTCGGCCAATACGGAGCAGACGCATCGTAGAGTATTCGCACAATATTGCGCGAACGCTAGGCCGGGGCAAAACGGCTGTACGGCAATACGTGCCGGATATCAAACGGTGGTGCAAAACTGGACATTTGAGCGATATTGGAACCGACTTTCGGCCGGTACTGGCACGATACTGCAAAGTATTGCCATCTGCTACGGAACGAAGGTGATGACATCAAACCATCGTGTTTCCAACTCTTATTTAATTTTCTTCTGGGGCGCGTGAAAGAGCACTTCTGTGACACACCGGAGATATTCCAGACTTGGGCAGGCCTCTCGGCTTTCTTTGCCACTTTTGGCACTTATTTGGCACTTCAGTGGCTAGCCAGTGAAGAGCCAAACTTCGGCATGCCCCGAATCGCCAAATGAAGGTTTAGTGTGGCAGTTATGGCTCAAGTCTGGCACTTACTTTGACAAACCTGTGGCGCACCAGAGAAAAGCCAAACTTGGCATGTCCGAAATACCCAAATCAGGCGTGGCTTTGGCAGTTATGGCTCAAGTCTGGCACTTACTTTGGCACAACTGTGGCGGACCAGAGAAAAGCCAAACTCGGCGTGGCCGAAATACCCGAATTAGGCGTTGGCTTTGGCAGTTAGGGTTCAAGTCTGGCACTTACTTTGGCACAACTGTGGCGGACCAGAGAAAAGCCAAACTTGGCATGTCCGAAATACCCAAATTAGGCGTTGCTTTGGCAGTTATGGCTCAAGTCTGGCACTTACTTTGGCACAACTGTGGCGGACCAGAGAAAGGCCAAACTTGGCATGTCCGAAATACCCAAATTAGGCGTTGCTTTGGCAGTTATGGCTCAAGTCTGGCACTTAGGTGCTTGTTTGTAAACAGCGTGTCGGTCTTTAGAACCAGCATTGAAACCTACACCTTTACGGTTCCTGTACGATTCTTGCGATTTCGTTGAACATATCTCCAATTTTGTATTTGTGTTTCCTCGCAAACACTCCTAGAAGATCGACTGGTTAAAAGCAGAGTCCACTCGGTCAATTTTCCTGCTCGATTCGTGTTCAATCGCATCGAATTTGGTTCCTCATTGGTTTTGGCTTCAGTGATGCCTCTTAAATAACGGTTAGGATACCGGTTCAACCAAGCTCGAACCAGTTTAAACCGGTTCTTAAAAATAAGACTTTTACAAATTTCTGTAAAGCGAGCCTACAGCGCAGCTCTTAAGGAAGAGGAGGGGACGGTACCGAGGGAGTGGTATGCCCCACCTCCTCCTCCGTACGCTCCCCTCCTCGTCCTCCTCCTCCTCTTCTTCCTCCTCGTCTTCTTCCCACCTCCTCTTCCTCCTACTCCTCCCCTCCTCCTCTCCTCCTGCCAATGAATTTGTTCATGGGTCACGTAACACAAAGTCGTGACGTCATTTTGCCAGCTAAATTTAGTGGGGAAACTGATTCGGTTTTGAGGTCTCGTGACGTCAATTTGCCCGCTAACTTTAGCTGTAACTTTAGCAGAAAAATTTCTCCGTTAGGTTTAGCATAAACATTTCTAACGTCGCCGCTAAAAAAAACGCATATTTTTCTTTAATACTGATGACGCCTTGTTTGTTTAACCTTTTCTTCTTAAAGACGGGGGCTGTGGACTTTCTTCTTAAAGCACAGCTCCTATGCGCCCGTTTTCGGCTTGAGCGACTTCGCCGTAGCCGTAACCGCGCGGGTTGCATTAGGGAACATTTCCCTGTTAAATCTGGCGCAGAAATGCTTCCGGTATATCTGGCGGGAAAATGTCCCTTAATGCAATCCAAGCGGTTACGCCGACGACGACAAAGCTCAAGCAGAAAACGAGCGCCTAAGAGCTGTGCTCTAAGAAGAAGAATGTCCACAGGTCCAAGTCTTTAACAAGAAAAGGTTAAACAAACACGGCGTCATCTGCATAAAAAAATTTAGGGCATCATAAACCTTGCTGCGGAAACGAGGAGAGCAAAACAAATATTTGCCCTATATCGTTCTGTGATATTCAATTTTCAACGCAAACACCGTTCAAAAAATTTGCGTGGTTATACCGGTGCTTGGAGACAGTACCAAAGTAGGGTACACATATGCGAAGTTAGTCGGCCAGTACGTACAGTGAAACAATAAAGTAGCACGCACCCTACTCGCAAACTACCAAAAAACACTAGTCAAAAAGTTTTTAGACAGCAGGAGTTAAGTCTTCCAGTGTATGGCAACATTGTTACCCACTGTAGATGAGAAATTTATCTGGTGCTCTACGACTGCTAGCGTGGGGTTTTTAACGGATATCACGCAGTACTGATACATGACCACACGCCCGTACGCCGCTCATCCATATCGAAACGGCAACCACGCCGCACGTCCGAACGAATAGCTCGGAGGACTGAGTAGAAGAGGAAAAATACTGCAAAGGGTTCGTGGAGAGACGAGAGAAACAAAAAGGGACAAAAATACTACGGGCGACTTGCTGCTTCTATAAAACGCAAACGCACACACACACTCACATACTTCGAGCAGCGTCCATGACTATGGGCGACAGGCGTTCCGGCGACCGGCACTGCAGTGTAGCGCTCGTCGCGGCTTCGCCTCTTCCGTGCCCACAGATTTCTCCACCGCGGAACAAACGCGAAGACAGCTGTAAACTTTTTGTCTTTATTTTTACGTTTATGTTTGCTTTATCGTTCTTTGAGGAATATCGCCTAGAAACAAGAAAATAACATAGACACGTGCGCACACGAAGAATAGCTCTTTATCCTCTGGGCATAATCAGTACTAGTAAGTTTCAGATATACCTTTTTGTTGTTTTTGTAATGTTGCATTCTGGTAAATTTGAGAACCCTATTGCATATTTGAGGTTAGAATGTTCTCCGCCTATTGTTCCAGTAGCCCACGCGTCTACATAAGAGGCTCCGCGTGGCGAGCCTGAGTGGGTCTCGCCCCAGCGTTTGATCGTGCTGTTTCACCGACATTGACGCCTGCGACGCTAAGCTTTTTCTATTTTATATTGAGCACAAGTTCGCCCATTAAACGTTTAGTTCCTCAGTTATTTGCGCCTCATCATATGTCATTCGTGACAATATCGGTGCTTATTCGAAAGTGAAGGCCGCCCCAAAATGCATTTGACATTCTTGGTCATTGTCCACCGCATGACTGCAACTGGTTAAGAATGTGCAATTTTTTTCATGTCACTCAGAATGTACTATTGTGTATCCAGAAAATAATCACTGGGCTAACAACGAGACTAACTTTAATTTTTGAAAGCCTTTATGGTATGCATAGTTTACAGTAAAATTCCTGGTGCAAATATCCAGTTTGAATGTTACCGTGATAAAATTCATACCATATTTTTCGCTCGGAGTTATTATTGAAATGTTCACTCACCCAATTATGATGGTCCAACTGCCCCAAAAGAGATTTGTAGCATTAAATCTCCTTTATTTTTAATGCAGCTCAAGATTCAATCTTCTGCAAAGGGGCGACGAAGGCGGTTTTCGGTGTTCTAATCCTGCAGCGCTGAAGCGTGACGGGGCAGCCCTGCAGGCGGCTGAAGAGAGCAGCTCCGAAGGGAGCACTGAGTCCTGACAAGCTGGCATCCGTGGGAAGTAAGGTGTTTTTCTTTGCTCCCAATACGCCGAACTCTTCCATTTATTTTCAGCTATCAATATGACTTTATGTTGACCACTTTCAATGCTTGGTCTCTTTATTCAGTAAATACAAAATGAAGTATATACATAAGGGTTGCTTGCATGTGAAGAAAGGCACCATTCCCTATGATAATGACAGGTCTGATGGAAGAATGTCGCAATCATGGATATCTGCACAGAGTGTTACAATACTTAACACCTACAAAGAAACGCTCTAATTATTAAAGGGTAAGGTGATGTTTGTACGTATTCAGCAGTTTTTAATAACTCAGTTAAATAATCTTCAATTGTTTCAAAAACATCGTCGTGCTTGTTGTCAACATGCAGAAATTTAGTTAGTCTTTTTTACTTCCGTTTACTGAAGATCGCTTTCGCAGTCGTCACAGATGTAGCTTTGTTTACCGCTGCACTTAGCAATTTTCTCCACCGAGCCACAATAGGCTGTGGTTGCAGAATAATATCGGGTACTATTACGGTGGATATGATCTGAAACACTATAACACATTGTGCTCGGGACTATTAGTGCTGTTTGTCGTAAAACTGGGCAAGCACTTGCGCACTCCGGGCTGAGACACATTTACTCTGTGCTCGTTACGCCATTATAATCCCCGTCACGATAGGTACAGAATGCAACCCAATGTCTATAGATGCTTGTGAAGGTCAGATTTTAAGATATCTGCCTTTACATCTTTGCCAGTGAAAGGACAGATTAAATTGTTATTTACCAACTTGCTTTTTTTACTTCAGTGAATTTAACTTTCTTCTGCAAACAGCTGCACGATTAGGCCTTTCTCGAGCATTCCTAACACGCCCTCAGAAACGGCATTTCTGCCGCGGCATCGTAAATGAGAAATTTAGCTGGGAAATGCTTTGACAGGCCTCACACAGCAGTGACGCACGGCCAGCCGGTATAGTGCTCATCCCATATGACAACAGGCTGGTGTGGGGATCGAGGGAAACCCACAGCCCTGGGTTCCACAGTGCGATCCTCGGTTCTCATGAATGGCAAGAGTTATGCATGAAAGCATTTGCAAAACTTAATCATAACAAGCTCTGCGTTTCTTTTGTGCTGAGGCTCGATTTTTGCACCAATCAGTTTGCGACAAGTGGCTCACACCCAGATCATGATTCATATTTATGGAGAATGACAAGTGTGACCTCGTCAACTTCGCACTCAATATCGCACCCGCCGTATCGCTACCAGACAGCCGGAAGTGCGCTGTGGCACGAGCGAACGATGAGATTTGTCTCTGCGTCAGTGTGGCGCCAGTGTTTACAGAGCAATGTGCCAGGCGGAGCTGATAGCGCCACACGTGCCGTTTCAACTCATTCCAGCAGGGATAGTACGTGATGTCAAGAAGCAGCAGTTCATAAAGATGCATGATAAACTAACGGTTTATGCCTTGTAAAAGAGAACACTTCCACTGGTTGACAAAACATCTTCAGAGAGCAACCCATCAAATGCACCGAGCCGCTTTGAGGCTTAACCCAAGCAGCACAGAGTTGGCCAGTCTTCGGCCAATGGCTGGCAATGGTCCTTGGCCAAGTGGCCAGACAGTGGCCAGAGACTGGCCGGTGACTGGCCTTTATCTTGCCATTGGCCACTGGCCACTGGCCATCAGCCATCGGCCAAGCATTGGCCAATGCATGGCCACTTTCTGGCCACTGGCCAAAAGACCATCCCCAGACATTGGCCATTGCTTGGCCAAAATCTGTGCTGCTTGGTTTCCTTCTTCATGTTAGCACAAGGGCAAATGGGCTTCGACTTAAACATCAAATAAGGTTTAAATATTCGTTCTTTTGGGCCCCTCATTGCAGGAGCGTAAAAGAACTTGTCATTGTTGACATTTACGATTTATCCCTTTTAATGCTTAATTCACGGCTTGCTCAGCTCCCAAGTACTGTGGCAGGCTCCATAAAGTAATTATTTCCCATCTTTCTGTGAGCAATGCTCCAACCATGCGGCAGTGTTCTCCTGTTTCCCCCAGTCATGTTTAAACTTTACAGATATCATGACAGATTTTGTTCTCTCGTCTATTCCGAAGGATATAATAGAGCCCCTTTGTTAATTTGAGGAAGATCTAATAAAGCAAGTGGCAGATGTGATCATTTATATCTGCTGTTGGTATTGTGTGCATAACAACCAAACATGTTTTAGTGTGTGTAGCTATATAATAATGTAAAAAAAGAGCTGGGGAATCCTCGCAAAGTAAATAAAAGTGCCAAAATTCACATATATTGGCATGGTGCAGGTTAAACGGCACTTTCAAAATGAAATTCTGAATAAGGCAAGCAAACATTGGAGTGATAGATTTCAGCGTTTATAGGCATATGCTTAAACTTACGTGCCCTGATTTATTCTATCCAGTAAGGACTACCGTTTCTTGAAATATTGGGATAGATAACCTCTGTCACCTTATTATGTTGTAAACCTGGAGGTGGGCCATAGTTATTTGGCAATTTCCATGTGACGTTTTCGAACCTGCTTTCATGGCTTTCCCTTTAGACCACCAGATGCGGTGAATATTTGCTTAGCTCATGTAAACCGTCGAACGAACCCACCTTGACAGTTTTGTGTCCTAGCCACGAGGTGCCGTTGATTTCGCAAGTCGTCATTACTCCATTAACCCCGACGCTGACTAGGCAGTAGAAGCTGCAGGCTCGTTGGTCCAGTCAACTGTCAGTGTTAAACCACATGATATCACCACCTCACCCCCTGCAGACTCACGTGCAGAGAGTGAAGTCAAGCAATCAGAGACCGGCCTTTGATTGGTTCGTCGAAAGGCACTCAGTTTAGGGTGAACGTAGTGTAGCCCAGAGCAGGCTAGCTGTGCCGATTTCGAAACAAAGTTGTCATTTAGGAGGTGGTCAGATTTAAGGTGGCCAAAATTTTGGCTGACCTATTTTGAGTTGATAGACCAAGAAGATCCTTGCTAATTGTTCTCAGTTGCACTTTAACAAGTGCAATATTGCAACAAATTAACATGTGATTGTGATATGTTTTTCTAGGGCTACATTGAAATTCGATTATATAGAACCCGGTTTATTCAAACTATCCCTAGTATCCGCTGCAATAAAAATGCATAGCTAGATATGTGGTTATATTTAACGAAAATTGCAGCGTTTCCCGATATCTTACTGCTCTGCAAAGTGGCTCCCCCCCCCTTAGGACTAATCGTTAAGGAAAAGGCAGCTTGCAGATAAAGATGCTTTTTGTTTTCTTTTGGCAACCGCTTTAACCGTTTGGAAGAAAAAAAAACTATTTTGTGTAGGGAACAGGGAGAGGGTGAGCCGGTGAGACCTTGAAAAACAACGAAGGGGCCTTTGAAAAGCATGGAGCGTCTTTTATGCCCTACAAACGTTCCTTTGAAAGTAAACGTTTCTAAATTACGTCGCAAATGAAACAAACATGAACTGTAGCCCTAAGAAAAGCAAAA